>PVIJ01007597.1:22441-81350 GCA_004024925.1 Scalopus aquaticus
GTGGTATCTCATAGTGGTTTTGATTTGCATTTCCTTGATTATAAGTGATGTTGAGCATTTTTTCATGTATCTGTTGGCCATTTGCTTTTCTTCTTTGGAGAAGTGCCTTTTGAGCTCTTCTGCCCATTTTTTGATTGGGTTATTGGCTTTTTTTTGTTGTTGAGTTGTGTGAGTTCCTTGTAAATTTTTGTTATCAGTCATTTATCAGATGTATTGTGTGCAAAGATCTTTTCCCAGTTGGTAGGGTGTCTGTTAGTTTTGGTTAATGTCAGTATAAGCTATCTTAAGAAGACTAAAGCTAGCAGCATCATACACCCTGATTTCAAACTATTACAAAGCTATTGTGATCAAAACAGTATGATATTGGCATCACAACAGACACATGTATCAATGAAACAGAACAGAAAGCCTAGAAATACACACACACATGGTCAGTTGACTTATACTGAGAAGCCAAGAACATACATTGAGGAATGGGCTGTCTCTTCCATCAACAGTGTTAAAGATCCTGCACAACCATTGCCAAAGAATCAAATTGGCCACTATCTTACACCAGACACACAGACACAAAAATTAACTCCAAGTGGACCAGACTTAAACATCAGACATGAAACTATGAAACTCCTAAAAGAAAACATAGGTGGTAAGCTATCTGAAGCAGTGTTGGTGATATTTAGTAGATGTGAAAGACTACAAAAGCAAAGTAAATACAAGTGGGACCGTATATCAAAATATAAAGCTTTTGCATAGAAAAGGAAATCATCAATAAAAATAACGACTATCTATTGGGTGGAAGAAAATATTTCCAAATCATATGATAAGGCATGTAATATCCAAAATACATGAAGAACTCATACAAACCAATAGCTGGAAAATAAACAATGACATTTAAAAAATGGGCGGAAGATCTGATTAGACATTTTCCCAAAGACACACTATCTTACACCAGACACAAAAAATAACTCCACTATTGAACATCACTAGTCATCAGGGGAAACGCAAATCAAAACCACAATGAGGTATCACTTCAAACCTGTCAGATGGTTATTATCAAAAGAGACAAGAAGTAACAAGTGTTTCAGAAACTGTGGAGAAAAGGGAGCCTTTGGGCACTGTTGGCAGAAATGTCAACTGGTACAGCCACGGAAAACGACACGGAGATTCCCCCAGAGACGACAAAAACAGAAACACCATAGGATCCAGCAATTACTCTGCTGGGATCTCAAGAAAAGGAAAATGCCAACTCAAAATGATACATGCTTCTCTGTGTATATTATAGCATGATTTACAGTATCCAAGATATGAAAACACTCTTTGTCCATTGATGGATAAGTGGACAAAGAAGTCATGGTGTACACACACACACAGGAATACTACTCAGCCATAAAAAGTAAAATCATGTGATTTGTGACAATATGGATTGACCTTGAGGGTATTACATAAAGGGAAATAAGTCGGGCAGAAATAAAAAAGACCGTATGATCTCATTTAGATATAGCATCTAAAAAACAAAAACCAAGCCCATAGAACAGAATGGTGGTTGACAGAGGAGAGACTGGCAGTGGATGGACAAAATGGGCTATGGAGGTCAAAAGGTACAAGCTTCCATTTATGAAATAAGTCATGGGGATATAATTTACAGTATGAGGACTACGGTTAGTAATACTATATTGCATATTTGAAAGTTGCCAAGAGTAGATCTTAAAAGTTCTCATCATGGGCCTCCCTGGTAGTGCAATGGGTTAAGCGCAGCACTATGAAGTTATCCAGAGCCAGGGCAGCATGAGTTCGATCCATGGCCAGGGAGATTCCCACATAGCGCAGCAGACCTCTCCTGCCTCGCCCACTGCTCCCCTCAGCAGTGTGCTTCATTTGATCTGCCTGTTCTGCTCCCCACTCTGTCTCTGGTGAATTCTCTCACCACCCCACACCTCTGGCCTATACCCCAGCTTGTATGCATAAATATTTTTTTTAAAAGTTCTTATCATTAGGGCCTCCCCGGTGGTGCAGCGGTTAAGCGCTGCGCTGTGGAGCCGTTGGCATCAGCGACGCAAGTTCGATGCCTGGCCGGGGAGAATCCCACATGGCGCGGCAGACCTCTCCTGCCTCACCCGCTGCTCCCCTCAGCAGTGTATTTCTGATCTGCCTGTTCTGCTACCCGCTCTGTCTCTGGTGAGCCCTCTCACCTCCCCACACCTCTGGCCTGTACCCCAGCCTGTATGTATAAATAAAATAAATATTTTTTAAAAAAGTTCTCATCATTAGAAAAAAAGTTTTATTAACTAGGAGTGGGGACAACGTTAACTAGACTTATTGTGGTGATCATAATATACGCAGATTAGAATCATTATGTTGTACACCCAAAACAAAGCTAATGTTACGTCAATTATACCTCAGTGAAAGTAAGAACTATCTGCATAACACTTTGTGAATAATGACAATTATTTCTGTAGTACTTTGAGACTTTGATAAATGAGTATTGTCAATTGATTTTAATTTTAAAATCTGAATAGAGTAACAAAGTAAACATCTGCTCTTCAGAACACGGTAATCCTTTTACAAAGTCAATCCCATCCTCACAAGTGTCCAATCCTAAAGTATATGTTGTGTGTAAGAAGTGTGACAAGAAAGATGGGGAGAGACAGACAAGAAATATGACAAAGAACTCATTTTGTGTTGAATACCAAGGTGAAACAAAATATTAATCTCTTTAATTACTTTCTGCTAAAAATGATTCATCACATGTCGTGCTCGTGAACTTTGTAGAAGTGTAATATGCTAAAATATAATGGAAATGACTTCTCTTATACCACATGCTTATTATGGGATACTTAAAACTTAAAAACCGTGCATTTTATGAATATGGGGGGGGGTCCTGGAAGAGATCCTTGGTTTTCATTGCTATTAGAAGAAAACAGTGACTTCCACATTCCCTGGCAAAGTTAGAGTCCAGCAGGTTTCTCCTTCCGTCAGATAGTTTAGATACCAATATTGTGGGAGAGGTTAATTAGGTCTCTAATAACTTTTACAGGACATATGTTCAAATTCAAATTCCTGATTAAAATGTAACACCTACCAATTTTTAACCCCTACCCTTTCCACAGTCAATGATTTGCCAGATAATAATTTCATTCCACTATTTTTTTTGTTTTGTTTTGAACAAGAATTCAACCCTCCAGAAGCAAACAAAAGATCTTTAGGCACTGTTGTTTTCTTTCCAGTGGTCACAGGTGATAATTTTTAATATTTCTTCGTAATGTTGCTTTCTTGTATTTCATTTTATACTGTCCCTGTGCAGTGGTTAATCACCCCTTATCTACACAATGGGGGAGCACTGGAACCCTTGAGAACCTGGCCGCATGTTGGTTTCAACTGGGAAGCAGACCCAATTCAACTTACTCACATGAGCAAACCTCTCTGGATCAGGACTTAGGCAGCCTGCTCTGTGGGGCCACAGCTGTCCTTGCCTATAGCCTAACCATTCACGGTTACAGTTTAGCCATTCATTAAAAACCCCAGTAGACACACAATGTCACAGGGTATCCGCATGCACTCAGTATGTGATTTAACAGTTTCCACTAGAAATTCACTGACCAGACATTTGTCAAACAAAAATGACTGGGATCTGACAGGAAGAATAGGTTTGGGAATGAGGTAGAGAACTGACACACTACTGGTTTGGAGAACAGGTCCGTGGTTTCTTATAAAGAAAACTATGCATTTACCATACAACTCAAGAATTCTACTGCTGGCAAGCTACCCAAATAAAGGGGTAAAGTATTTCCACACAGAGACTTTTATGCAAATATTATAGCAGCATTATTCTAGATAGTCAAAAAGTGCTATCAATCCAGATGTCCATCAACCGAATGGATAAGCCAATGGGGCCTATTCATGCAGTGGAAAACCTCAGCACTGAAAACTATAGATACACACTACACTAGAAGTGAACCTCAAAAAACATCACGCTAAGGTAAAGGAATGAGACACAAAGAAACAGATATTTAGATAGGTGGATAATTTCAGAACTATTTAACTGGACCACTAGGTGAGATGTAGGGGTACCAGAAAGTGAAGATCACAGGTAACTTCTAAGAGTTGGACAAAGTAAGAAGATTCATGTTGAGCTTATTAGATGTCATGAAGCAGACTGAGGGGTGGTGAGGAGGCTCACCTGGGAGCAGATATCAGAGATGACCCACAAAGATTCAGGGGAGAAATCAGAAAGGCAGCTGGAGATGAGTCTCAAATTTTGAGGTGTTGGTCATGGGTGGAAATACATCAAGGACATTGGAAGCTATAATTTGACTGATTCTTACAGAGAGTGTATAGATGCAGAGGAAAACTGAACTCCAAGCCTTAGAACAAACAAGTCCTATAGAAATTCTGGGAAGAAGCTAACAAAGGAGAAAAAGGAGACTACGGAGGCCAAACCAGGGCACTGAATCAAACTTAGAGAGGATTGTTTAATGGAATACAACAGAAGGAGTATAAGTATAACGAGAGTCTAATATTGCTTCATTTGTTGTAACTGATTAATGTATAATTATTTCTTACTGGTAAATATAGCCTACTAATTAAGCTTTGCATTTTGACTTCTTTTAATTTAACAGAAACATTTTCTCTGCATCCATAATGATGATGCCATGAAGTTTCATCTTTAGGAAATTAATTAAAAAGTGAGATGTGCTGGAGATGAGTGCATTTCCAGATAAATAGTCCCTATTTTAGAAATAAATTATCATGCCCACCAACTATTACTTCAAGTATTTGAGAATTCTAAGCGACTATATGCAAAAATTCTCACCAGTCTAAAGCTTTTCAACCAACTATCAGTCTCCTTATTTACATAATATATTAAAGAAAACGTGTGAGCCTGACAATGCAGCAATTCCTGCAGAGGGCAAACAACAGGTGAGAGTTGTAAATGAGTTGCGAGATCACTCATTCAAACACACTTGAGTTGGAATGTTCATGGACTTAAGTTTTTTAATATTAAACTTTTCCTAATAATGAAACCCACTGGACATTTTATCTTTCCAATTCCTGGTTTTTCAATCAGCTACTGTAGAGTGAGGTTTTCTCTCATCCTAATTATTTTCCCACCATCTCACTGCACAATAAACTTACTCTATGAAGTACAAACTCTTGTTTGGTATACTCCATTTTCCAGAACTTATGTAAAACTGGCCTTGTCTCCTTGAAGAAATACTGGATTCTAGGTCTGGGGTAGAAAACATGAGATGATTCTACAAGAGCTAGTTGTGCCAGAAAGTAAGGAATGGCTTAAAGAAAGAGAAGTGAAGCCAGCAGAAAGGACACAGGAGTCAACCTTGAGTTCCCAGTGGCCAAAGTTGGAAAATTATGAGCAACAACAGGACAGCATTTTATTTTAACACAAATAATGTAATTAACACCTGAGTAGATACTGGTTTACATCTATGGCTGAATAAATCAGTGTGGGAGAAGCGCTGCATCTGCCTAGGAGAAGAACTGCAAATAACTTTTTTCCTCTCAGGCAAGATATATTCCCCTCCAGGTGGTCCAACAATTCCCCTCCCACTGAATGTGCGCTGGATTTAATCATTCGCTTCCCAAGACTGGAATATGGAAAAGGAAACATAGAAACCTGGTATTGATCAAAATTAACACCACCACTGAGGAGGCCTGTTGAGGTCACGTACCCTGAGATGCTGCAAAGAGGAGGCCACCCTGCCTTTCTTGTATTCTCCCTCCAAACATAAAAGCCCAGTCTAATCATGAAAGAACACTGGAAAGTCCACACTGAGGGTCATTCTACAATGTTCTTCTCAGCACTCTTCCGAGCTGTCAAGGTTATGAATAGGAGACTGCGAAGCAAAGGAGTCTAAGGAAATGATAATTTAAGGCAGTGGCTGAAAAGTGCCCCAAATGTAATAAAGGGGCCAGGCAGGACACACCTTTCTCCGCTGAGCTCTCTTCTCTGACATAAAGTCCCTCCATCCAGGCAGAGTGTCCACCATCCCACCTGACCACCGAGCTTAGGGTACAGACTTACAAGAGGAGAACAGGACAAACTACAGCCGCCATCGCAGCAGCCGCTCCCCATGCCCCGAACTGTAACTGACTCTCATCATCTGCCGCATCTGCCTCGCACAGGAGAGTCACCTCAGTCAATGAGCACGTCTGCCGGTCCACACGTCTTGCCTGGCGGAGTGACCCACGCCCTCATCTGTAAGTGGCCTGAACTCTGGATTACCACGTTTTATATGTCATTGATTGCATTATCTGTCACTGAGTTACAACGAGGCACAGGAGATGCCAGGGTGTGCCCCCATGTTTATTCTGGGCCCTGTAAGAGAGTAGCAGTGCTATCTTCCTATGATTTGGGTCAATTACCTCTGCAAGTATGGAAGCTCATTTCTACATCTCCTCAGATATACCATGAGCTCTAATCAATCATATGAAGAGATAGGGCTACATGTGCCTCAGCCTAGAGCAGCTGCAGCAAACTATTTTTCCTCAGGACCACACTCAAAATTAAAGTTATTCCATACAACACAATGAATGGGTCAGAGCATTATCCAAACCTGAAGAAGTTTAGCGAGCCTCATTCATTCTCTCTATGGTAAAAGACACAAAGTGCCATCATTTCCCTTGGTTTTCAAGGCCTATACTGGCATCTCCTGAATGTTTAGATGTACTAGTAATGGAAGACAAACTCTATAAAGTATTTGCTTCTTTTTCAGCACCTTATTCCCATAATGCTATAACTATAAAGGATCAAAGTGAAGTTGCGCAGAATATCCAATGTGGTATGACACTTTAGAGACTCTTCTGTGATGGAGGGCAGGAGAGTTAATTCTCCATGAGCTGAGGACAATTCCCTGAGGTGTGAATGGTCAAACTAGGACTGTCTAGAGGATGGTTTTACTGGGGACCAGAGAGGGCTCCAATTATACTTGTAATGAGTACCATGAACAAAAAGAAGCTCAAAAGTGACACACTTGAAAAAAAATGAATCACCCATGAACTAAAATAGAGAAGATATTTTAGGCAAATGACTAACAATTAATTTGTTATAATACCAAAATGAGAAAAGCCATTTACTTGTGGTTCAATGAGCCATGCTAAATTTCATGAGGTTTCACTTATATTTACACTTGTAGAACGTGCATTGCATATGACATCATTTAAAAGTGAATCACTGCAATGAAAAATCAGAGAGAATAGAAAAGAGGCTTTAAAAATAATCCAGCTTTGTGATTGCAAATATTCTATATTTCGAAAACCCTTCAGCCAAGATGAACTCATTCTGTCAAGCCAAATCATAAAGTGGCTAATACTCAGATCAACACCTTTTTTTCAAGCTCTTATCAAATACAATTTTGAAAGAATTGTCTTGATGTTTATGTCCCTGGGAAAAATCTCTGACATCCACCTAATTGAGCAGAAAGACTCAGTTCTCTGGACATTCTAAGCATTCATAATATTGATGAAGAGAATGAAATAATAAAGTGACAGTTGAAAATGTGCATGTTCAGCCACAGGAGATTTTGGGTGCTGAATCATTTTAGGAATAAAGACCAATTTTATAGTGGTTTGCTTGCCATTTTAGTGAGTCTCATTACAGAGTATGGATGAGCTCCTGAGGAACAGCTGGGAATCTGCTAGTGACTTCAAAGGATATGGCAAAGTTTGTGCAATAGCTGGACCACAGTTAAATGCTCTGGCTGAGGACATGCTGGTGGCAGAGAGATTGTGCAAATTCAAGCCGAGGTCTTAGGAGACCTTTTGTATTTCCACCTGTCCTTTTGTGGGTGGACCTTGGCCATGAGAGGAACAAGTGCTGGCTCTGGTCATCCAAGAAGGATGGAGGACATGTGGAGCGCAGCCACCCCAGCTGCTGCAGCCAGGAGCAGAGCTGCTTGGCCGAGCTCAGCTTGGATCTGCCAAGCCCAAGCCGACCTGAAGACCCAAGCAAATAAATGCTCATTTCTGTAGGTCCCTGAGACTCCATGGTCATTTTTCAAGCAGAAAGCCCTCACCAAGTCTGATGATTTTTGCCTGTGTCCACACTTCACTCCAGTCTCTTTCTATGGATCCAAGGGCCTCTGTCCCCTTTGAGTCCTGCCTGCACTTAGGGTGCACTGGAAGTGTGGCTCTCTCAGGCCACGTGACCCTCACCAGTTTTTCCTGATGTTGAAGACCCAGAACTACACTGGTGTAAATCACACTTATTGGCTTCCATAGAAATCTACTATGGGCTGAAGAGTTGAACTGATGAAGTAGTTGATGTGACACTGAGGGTTAATTTTTTTACCTATGATCTGAGTAGGGGCTGGAAAGTAGATTATATTTAGTGAGCACCTACTACATATGTGAACCCACTTGGCTGTGGGTTCTTATTCCCAGCCTCTTAATTTAATAAATGTTCACGTGGATATTGAAAGAGACTTAAAACTCAAAGAGGTATGTATTAGCTGCTGAAGGTGGCTGTCAGGGACCAGCGGACTGAGCTGCAACCCCAGGGGCACAGGCACCCATACTCTCTCTTTTTATTTTTAAACATTTATGTATTTTGTGTGTGTGTGTGTAAAAGAACTGGGGTGTTGGGCAGAGGTGGGGGCAGGTTGAGAAGATTCACCAGAGACAGAGTGGGGAGCAGAACAGGCAGATTGACTGAAATACACTGCAGAGGGGAGCAGCGGGCGAGGCAGGAGAGGTCTGCTGCGCCATGTGGGTCAGCTCCCTGGCCGGGGATGGGACTCAGGTCTTGGCAGTGATAACGCTGAGACTTAACCCCTAGGCCACCAGCGAGGCCCACCTATCCTCTCTCCACTACTCCAGGCGACTGGCTGCACAGTGAAGCTGTGAGAAGCCCAGTCTCTTGAAGTCTCTAGCACCTGGATTTACATAAATCTAACAAAATGAGTTGGAGCAAGGAACATTAACCTTCATTTTTTTTCCATCCCCTCAAAAGTGTTTTAAGTAAATGATATATCCTAGTACCTGGTTCCCAATTGCTAGGAAGAGTTAGCCTTCCTCACTGCTGTCACAAACACCGCTCATACAAATGAAATACCTGAGAAGAAAACCGTGTTCCCCAGTCATGTTCTCTGTTCAGCACCAAGGAAACTGGGCATCAACTGGACTCTGTGCCAAGACGAAGCGTTGAGCGAGTGTATAGGAAACGAGGCATACCCGGGAACCAACCTGCGCGGCAGCGACCACGTGCAGGGACCACTGCTGCGTGGTTTCTGCGTTTGTTCCTACAGGTGTGAGCGCATGCGCCCCTGGATTAGCTCATACTACAGTACCCCGTGCCTGAGGATTTTATGAGTCAGCTCTTCCAAAGTGGAAAACTAGCCCCTGGGAGGTAAAGAAGACTTTCCAGTGGTTCACAGATAGAAGTGACGGGATGGGGCCTGCAGACCTGCGAGCTTGCGTTTGAGTCTTTTTGGAACTGTTCTTGACTCTTCTCCTCCTGAATGGGACTTTATGCGAAAACACAAAGAAGAAAACAAAAGTCAGAAAGAGGAACAGAAATGGCACCTCCACAGGGGAAAATTCTGACTCCTAAGTCAGAAGAAGAGTCACTAAGAAAGGGGCGATGGTTGGGCGCATTAAAGGGTGACACGTGAAATAGCAATCAATGGCTAATATAGACTTGGGCATTTTTGTCTCTGTGCAAAGAGACAAAAACCTTAGTAAAATCTGCCTGTGCACACTTTTTTCTTTCTTTTGTTTTTTAAAATTATTTTTTTTGACTTTTAAAGCAAGTTAGGTTTATCATTTAAGGAGATAACTAAGAAGCTGCTGAATCTCCTGATAACTTGCACAGCACGTGCAAATAACCAGTCCCTCAATGCCGCAAAGTACCTCTACTATAGTCTGTAACTAGTAAAATGTGTGGCAAGATTTTCTTTAAGCTTGAAGAATTTTGAATAGAGAGAAAAGTCTTTGAAACGAAACATTTTTCATGACTGTCCCATCTCACTGGTAATTGATCCTTAGTGGAAATAATTGTGTCATATGAAATACAAGCATGTTTTAGGAGATGGAAATGAGCTGTTCTCCCTGAGAAAGACAGGAAGCCACTTAAAGGGAGTAAGAAAAATCTGGAGGGAAGGGGAGCAAAAAAGATATAATAACAGGAAACTCCTGAGAGACTAAATACAAACATCACTGGCAGCAGGAGTTAACAAGACACGACAGCGTCTATTTCCCCGGGAATCTGCTTGAAATTCTCCACCAAATGTCCTGTATGTCTCAAAGAAGAATTTCTATTAGCGAGGAACCTCAAAATAGTTCCTGCTTACATGAAGATCTGCAGTGGCCAAAACCATCAATTATTCTTTCCTGAAAATGTAGACGGACAGAAGTGATTACACATTGTGGGTGCATAGGGCTTGCCCCTGGAGGGAGAGAGTTGATCTTATCTGTGGCAGGATGCTCAGTGTGGTTCTAAAGAGGCCCTTTAGTGACTGTCCATGGAGGGAGGAGGGAGATGACCGTGACATGGAGCTCAGTTCATGCTTCTCTAAGTACAAAAGCACCACAGTAGGAGAAAGCCCCACTGAGCAGCACACGTATCTCTTAGCTCAATAAAGGGACATTCTGCCAAAAGTGAACCCTCTCATTTCTGAATTCTCCAAACTCAAGTTTTCCCAATTCCACTGGTATTGACATAAGGTTTGTCTAGCCACTGCCGGCAAACTGAAGGAAATCAGGACACAAGTCAAACAGTGATTTGTTCAATGTGACTTTGATAATTAGGTAGTAACTTATGAGCCACAAGCATGGATCTCATCTAGAATAAAAACTATATGCAAAAACCTTTACTAATTCTATAAATAGAGAATTGCTTTCAAATTTGTTTTATTGATTCCACCCAAGTTCAAAGACTTGGAATGCAAATGTCTTCTTCTATTAGTTCTGTTGTAAAAATTCCCTTAAAAAACTGACAATACTAAATATCAGCAAAGATATGGAGCAACTGCAACACTCATATACTGCTGGTTGGCATGTACAGCAACAAACCTCCGTGAGAGTCTGGCATGGGACCCAGGGGTGCCAGGCTTAGGTTTTTACCCAAGCAAAAAAAAGATGAGTGCCCAAACGAATGTTTATTGCAGGTTTACTACTAATTGTCAGAACACTGGAAACAACTCCAAAGTTGTTCAGTGGATCAGCGGATTATCGCCTCCCTACTCAGTAGACCAGTCTCAGCAGCAGACAGGAATAGACTTTTGAGGTGCACGGCCCCCTAGAGGAAGCTCAAAGGCAGTAGGCAGAGTGAAGGCCATCAGACAGAGCAGGCTGCATACTGCGTGCCTCCACTTACGACATTCTGGGACAGGGACAATTACAGGGACGGAATTTGGATTGGTGTGAGCTCAAACTAGCAAATAGAGAAGGGTATTGGCTATGCATGAACCTTTAAGAGTGAAGTCATATATATATATAGGACACTGCACCCCAAAAAATCTGAGTACACATTCGTCAAGTGCACTCGGAACATTCTCCAGGAGAGATCACATATTGGGACACAAAACAAACATGAACAGATATACCAAGGTCAAAATCATACCAACTATCCTCCCTGACCATAAAGGCATCAAACTAGAAATAAAACACGAAAAGAAAACAAGGAACCCTCCTACCTCATGGAGAGTGAAACCCCTCTACTAGAGGACCATTGGATCAATGAGGAAATCAAAGAAATTAAAAAGTATCTTGAGACAAATGACAACGAGGACATAACCATCCAGAATGTTTGGGATACAGCAAAAGCAATTATAAGAGGAAAATACATAGTAATACATGCTCACATCAAAAAACAAGAAGGGGGCCTCCCTGGTGGTGCAGTGGTTGAGCGCTGCGCTGTGGAGCTGTCGGCAGCGCGCGATGCGGGTTCGACGCCCAGCCCGGGAGAATCCCACATGGTGCGGCAGACCTCTCCTGCCTCGCCCGCTGCTCCCCTCAGCAGTGTATTTCTGATCTGCCTGTTCTGCTCCCCACTCTGTCTCTGGTGAACCCTCTCGCCACCCCACGCCTCTGGCCTGTACCCCAGCTTGTATAAATAAATCTTTAAAAAGAAAAAAAAGAAGGATTTCAAAAAACAACCTAATATCCCACCTCAAAACTGGAAAAAGAACAACAAAAGAACCCAAAAGCCAGCAGAAGGAAGGAAATATAAAAATCAAAGCAGAAATAAATGAACAGAAGTTAAAAAAACAATACAAAAGATCAATGAAACCAAAAGCTGGTTCTTTGAAAAAAATGAACAAGATAGACAAACCTCTAGCCAGGCTCATGAAGAAAAAACGGGAAAAAGCATAAATAAATAGAATCATAAATGAAAGAGGATAAATTACAACAGACACAGCAGAAATCAAAAGAATAATCAGACACTACTATAAACAGTTATATGAAAACAAGTTCAACAACCTAGAGGAGATGGACAAATTCCTAGAACTATACTAAAATCCTAAGCTAGATCAAGAAGAAATATAACACCTAAACAGACCAATTACAAGCAGTGAAACTGGGACAGTTATCAAAACCCTCCCCCAAAACTAAAGCTCAGGACCAGATGGTTTCACAAACGAATTCTACCAAACATTCAGAAATGAACTAGTGCCTGTCTTACACAAACTCTTTCAAAACATTGAGAAGGAATACTTCCAAATACGTTTTATGAAGCCAACATTACCCTAATACCAAAACTGAACAAGGACAATCCAAAAAAAAAAAAAAAAAAAACAAAAATAAAAACAAAAACTACAGGCCAATATCTCTAATGAACACTGATGCAAAAATCCTCAACAAAATCTTAGCTAATAGAATCTAACAATGCATTAAAAAGATAATCCACCACAACCAAGTGGGATTTTTTTCTAGGAGCACAAGGATGGTTCAACATCAGAAAATCAATTAATGTAATCCAACACAGCAACAAAAAGAAAAATAAAAACCACATGATCATATCAATAGATGCTGAGAAAGCATTTGACAAAGTCCAACACCCATTTATGATGAAAATCCTCAAAATTCTAGGGGTAGAAGGAAAATACCTCAACATGATAAAGGCCATATATGACAAACCCACAGCCAGTATAATCCTCAATGGTGAAAAGCTGAAAGCCTTTCCCCTGAAATCTGGAACAAGACAAGGATGTCAACTGTCACCACTGCTCTTCAATATGATACTGGAAGTCCTAGCCAGAGCAATGAGACGAGAAAGGCATTCAAGGAATCCAGATAGGGAAAGAAGAAGTAAAGCTCTCATTATTTGCTGATGACATGATAATATATATAAAGAACCCTAAAAACTTCACAGAAGAACTAATAAAAATAATCAACCAATTTAGTAAAGTAGCGGGATATAAAATAAACACACAAAAGTCAGTAGCCCTCCTATATGCAAATAATCAATCGAAGAAGAGGAAATCAGGAAAACCACCCCTTTACAACTGAAACAAACAAAAAAATCAAATACCTGGGAATAAATCTAACAAAAGAAGTGAAAGACCTATACAAAGAAAACTACAAAACATTATCAAAAGAAATGGAAGGAGACACAAAGAAATGTGAAGACATCCCCTGCTCATGGATTGGAAGAATTAGCATTATCAAAATGGCCATACTACTGAAAGTAATTTACAGATTCATGCTATTCTGATAAAAATCTCAATGACATATTCAAAGAGATAGAACGAATACTGATAAACCTCATTTGGAATCACAAAAAACCTCGAATAGCCAAAGCCCTCCTGATCATAAAGGAGAATGGAGGTTTCACCCTCCCAGACTTCAAAATGTACTACAAAGCCGTAATAATTAAGACTGCATAGTACTGAAACAAAAATAGACACACAGATCAATGGAATTGACTAGAGAACCCAGAAATCAACCCACATATATATGGACAATTAATCTTTGATAAAGGTGCAAAGAATATTCAGTGGAACAAGGATAGTTTATTCAACAAATGGTACTGGGAAAACTGGAAGACTACATGCAGAAAAATGAAACTAGACTACTCCCTCACACCGTGCATGAAAATCAATTCAAAATAGATAAGAGACAGACTTGGACATAAGACCTGAAACCATAAAATATGTAGAAGAAAACATAGGCAAAACAATACATAACACCCACCTTAGTAACATTTTTAAATACACATCCCCCAAAACAAGGATAGTGAAGGAAAAGATAAATAGCTGGGATTACATCAAACGAAAAAGCTTCTGTACAGCAAAAGAAACATTAATCAAAACAAAGAAACAGCCTACAGACTGGGAAAAAATTTTGTACTCCATACAACAGACAAGGGACTGATCACAAAAATCTACAAAGAACTCACACGACTCAACAAAAAGAAAGCAAAAAATCCAATAAAAAAATGGGCAGAAGAACTCAACACTTTGTGGTCCGCTCACGTATTACTATGTGTTTTTGTCACCAGTATCAGGTGGCCGCTCACGCATTAATACGTGTTCATCTAGTCTTCGGTTTTTCACGCCACAGTGGATTTATTTGGAACTATTAGGAGCTATTTCTTTGATCGTACTCAGTCTAGAAGTCTTACACATTGTTTTGGTGAAAGTGTAACGTGTTTTATGAGAGATATTACAGTTTTTTTAACCTGTGATATTTATTGTTACCATTATGCAATAATGGCTGCTGAGAACAGAAGGGGAGTGAGCAAAAATGAAATTTTAAACGAAGTTTTTGCCAATAATTTGTCCGAAAATGAAATTTTAAACGAAGTTTTTGCCGATAATTTGTCCGATGTCCCAAGTTGTGAAGGAACTGATGGACGTTCTCAGGAAAACGATAATGAAATGCCAAGTGACAGTGATGAAGGTATAATAATTACCAAGAAAACTGTTCGTGCTCTACCTTTGCAGTATTCCAGCAATTCTGAAGTTGATGACAGTAATGGTGTGACTAACACAAAGAGTGGCGATGTTTTATTTTGGTTGGACAACGACATTATTCCTGCTTTAGAAACATTTGCTGGCACACCAGGTGTGAAAATTACTCCACATCTTCCAAAAAATGTGAGTGACATAGTTAGTTTGTTTATTGGGGATGACCTCTTTTTGAGCCCCAAGGTCTGGTAAATTTAAAGGGCACCAGCACACAAAGTGTTAACAGACACTTCTCCAAAGAAAAAAAAGCAGATGGCCAATAGGCATATGAAAAAATGTTCAACATCTCTCATAATCAGGGAAATGCAAATAAAACCCACAATGAGATACCACCTTACACCAGCAAGAATGGCACGTATTAAAAAAAACAGGGAACCACAAATGTCGGCGAGGATGTGGAGAAAAAGGAACTCTTCTACACTGCTGGTAAGAATGCAAACTGGTCCAACCACTGTGGAAAGCTGTATGACAATTCCTCAAATTGCTAAAAATGGAGCCTCCATATGACTCAGTGATACCACTTCTGGGAATCTACCCAAAGGATACAAAAACATTAATCCAAAAAGAGACATGCACCCACATGTTTATTGCAGCATTTTTTACAATAGCTAAAATATGGAAACAACCCAGATATCCAAAAATAGATGATTGGATCAAGAAGATGTGATATATATACACAATGGAATACTATTCAGCATTCAAAAAAGATAAACATATGCAATTCGCAGCAATATGGATGGAGCTAGAGGGGATAATGCTCAGCGAAATAAGCAAGAAAGAGAAAAATATTGAATGGTTTCACTTATAACCGGAATATAGGCGAGCCAAACAAGAAAGAGACATTCAGCAAGGGAAGGGGAGGATAAGGGCTCAAAAAGGGGTAGAGGAGAGCACAAGGGACTATGATGGTGGTTCATGGGTGAACTGGTAGTGGGTAACCTATGGGGAATACACAATAATGTAAAAAATATGAGTAAGAAAAATCATCAAAAAATAAAGAGTGAAGTCAGATATTCTCCTTCTTGATTTGGGGGCTGTTACAGGACTGCTTGAGTTTGCCAAAATGTGTTTATCATGTATGTAAGAACTGTATTCTATGGAAATGCAGCACATGCCACAAGAAATAGAAAATCCCCCCAAAGATTAGCCAATGCTAGCCTCAAAGAACTGCCACAGAGACCAAGCACTGTTATGCCAGAATCTTAGAGAATAAATTAGGTGCTATTTCTGTTTCCAGGGAGACTTGTGGTTAGAAGGTGTTACCCATTTCCCAGATGAAGTCAGTTTCCTGCCCTGGCAAAATGCTTGGAATTAAACTTCAGATTCTAGTTTTGGGAGTCAATAGAGACTTTTCCCTACTTCTTCCTCCAATTTATGCTGTTAAAAACAAATCATCTAGATACCTATTAACTTATTTGGGAAAGGAGAGTCTTGCTATGAAATTGAACATTTGCACACAAGGTTTTATATTCGACGATGATTAAATCATGACCCTCCCTTGGAAACCTGTCTGCTTGGATACCTGTGGCTTCCTGTTCTCATGACTCCTTCCCTCTGATCGGAGCTATCCCCCAACCCCTAGTTTAGGGAAGAGCACCTCTGCTTCACCCCACCTTTAGTGATGTGGTTTTCAGAGACTGGCCAGAGGAGGAAGTGGGTGATGTGGCCCCAGGATTTCTAAGCCAAACTATTAAGGACCCTCTTTCCTGAGAGTGGGGCACAGCTGTGTCTCAGGAGCTGCCAAAGACAAGGCTTTCCATCTCAGGGACAAAGTCACAAGATAGGGCAGTTAGCCTGAGGGACGGTGGGGGACAGGGTCACAAGGTACTGAGCATCCCAGCCTAGCCCTTGGTCTCCTGCACTTGACACAAAGTAGCTTTCTTTAACACGGTAGTACTTTCTCATGAGGTAGTTATGAGGTTTTATCATGAACTAGTCATGAAATGAGTTTTGGTTTGGTTAGGTTTAGTACCCAAGTGAGTCCTGACTAAAAGCCCATACATTCCTGTTCCCAAAACCTGATACAAGCCATAGCCATGAACACCTAATCTGTGCAAGCCCTGCCGTTAATTTTAATGACAAAACTGAGCCCTACAGAGGTAAGTCATTATCCCATCATCACATGGTATAAATGGCATAACCAGGAATTAAACTGATGGCCTTTTAACTGTCGCATGCCAGCGCATACAAAGGAAAGCCAACACGTGTCATATCTGAGTCTCTTGTGATTTAGCAGCGGCCACTGATAGCTGACTGTCTATAAAGTCATGTCCCTTGTTAAAAATCAGGTTTTTAAATTAAGACAATGCAGAGTTCTACATAGTCTGGCTACCCACTGTCTCCAGGATCTGTATTCTAACCACCTTCCTCAAACTCACATCACTCTTGCCATCTTATTGCCTCACCGTTTTAGGATGTTTTCTCCATCCATTTACTTTAAATCTGTGTTTATCTTTACACCTGGAGTGGGTTTCTTATAAACAACATTGAGTTGGGTCATATTTTTTAGTGCACTCAGACCATATGTGTCTTAACTGGTACATTTAGATCATCGGTATTCAAGGTGGTTATTGATACTGGCGGACACCAATCTGATTTCTGAACCTATAATGTTATCTCCTGCAGAATGTCATGTAACAGGAAGCATACAGTGTACTTAGATGTCGGGCTTCTGTCACTCAGCATAACGCTTCTGAGATGCATCTAAGGAGGTTGTATGCATGGAGAGTTCATTCCTATTACTCAGCTATATAAAATAGATGAAATTCGGCTACTGGCAGCATTGTGGGTAGACCCAGGGTGTTATGCTTAATGAAATAAGCCAGAGAAAGACAAATACTGTGTGATTTCACTCATCTATGGCACATAAACAAAACCAATGAAATAAAACAAAAACAAACTTACCAAAAGGGAATGGGGGCGGGTTGGGAAATACAATAAAAGCAGTCAATTGTTTAGTGAAGGATGGAATTGGACTTCGAGTAGTGAATGTAATGTATTATACACAAAGGTTTATTCCAAATGATGCACACCTAAAACCAATAAAATGCTACACTGCAATGTTACTTAAATAAAAAGAGGGAAAAAGAGCCTTCCTATAGAGTTCTGAGTAACATTCTACTTTGCAGATATACTTAATTTTCCATTCATCCATTGAACAGTGTTGGTCAAAAGCTGGAAATAACCCAATTACAAATAACCATTGGGAAGTCTAGAATATATGAAGTACTGATTTTTTTTTAAATCCAAATATGTCAAATGAATAAAAACAGTAAATGATTCTGGGATTTTAGCTTTTGGTAATTTTTGTTGACTGGATGCAGAACTCATTAATGAATTGTTTTTGAGGCTTTCATTTTCTCCATGCATACATTCTACTCTCTGCTTCTGTTTAGATGGATTTGCCATGGTTACCCCTAATTAAGCTCACAGAAAAAAAGATAAAGTTTTGGCTCTCACTGACTCGAGTCCATCCTGTATGGTTATCCATGATGAGGATGGTGGAGAGG
Organism: Scalopus aquaticus; assembly: GCA_004024925.1. Classification (NCBI taxonomy): domain Eukaryota; kingdom Metazoa; phylum Chordata; class Mammalia; order Eulipotyphla; family Talpidae; genus Scalopus; species Scalopus aquaticus. The sequence continues at coordinate 40,872 of PVIJ01007597.1, forward strand.
AACAGGGAATCATAGGAAAATTATAATATCTCTTCTAAGGACTGTGAACAAAGAATATTCTCTGCCAAGTTAGATTAGAGAAGCAGTTCTTTATCAAAGACAGGAGAGGATTTAATGAAAATGCAAGGGCAGGACAATGAAAAGTATCCAACAGTATCTTGCACTGATGAAGTCACTGCGTGTGCACTTCTCCACTATTTTATAGATCTACCTCTATGGAAAGAAACATTTTCCTTTCTTCCTTTTACAGAGGAAGAAATTAAACCCAGGTAAGTTTTGAGGGTTATCAATGTTATAACATTATTGCGCTTTGACAGCCCATAAAATTCAACAAAACTGTACTGTGGGGATTCCTGGCCATCAGCCCCAGCAGCCCAGGAAACCCACCTGAACAACCCACACTGGGAACAAACCAGAAAACAAACAAGAGGGAAAAAGAAAACTACACATGGTCAAGCAAGCCCTCTAGGGAACAATGTATCACAGAAAGAAAAGTAATCTCCAAAACCCAACAACACTGATACAGAAGAATTTCTCTTTCTGTCAGATGAAGAATTCAAAATTACCATAATTAAGAAAGTCAAAGAATTTGACCACAAACAGAACTGAGATAAACAGATCCAAGATATACAAGAAGATGCAGAAAATAAAATGAATGCTTTGGGAAGCAATCAACAAACAGAGCAAGACTGAACTTTAAATATGAACATGCAGGAACTGCAGGACATAAAAAGATCAGTGGAGGAGGTAAAAAAAACTCTGGAAAAAGTCATGGAAACTGAATAAACAATATATAAGACTGAATCAGTAACCTTAAAGACAGATACAAACAGGATCAAAGAAAAAGACAAAGGACAAAAAGGCAGAAACACTTTGAGAATTACTTGACTTCATGAGGAAAGGAAATATATTATAGTCATAGGAATCCCAGACGGAGAAGAGAGAGAGAGCGGGGAGCTGAAAAACTACTTAAGTAAATTCCCAAACTTGAAGAAAATGAAAATAGACATACAGGAAGCTAAAAGGATGCCAAACTAACATAATGAAAGGAAATTACAGCAAGACACATTTTAGCAAAGCTTCCAAGAGTCCAAGACAAAGAAAAAAATAATGAAGCTGAGAAGGAGATAAAAACAGGTGACCTCTAAAGGGAAATGAATTATGCTGACATCATACTCTTCTGAAGAAGAAACACTACAGGTAAGAAGGAATGGAATGACATATTAAAAAAATAACTCCAATACAAAAAATGCCAGCCAAGAATTCTTCATCCTACATAGCTCTCTTTCCTGTAAGAGGGAAAAATAAGGACTTCCTCACACAAACCAAATTTTGGGGAATTCAGTACAACTAAACCTCCACTGCAAGTACTATTACAAGAATCCTTGGGATTTAAACCAACAGAGGAAAGAGTATGTAGAAGTGAACAAGGAAATGAATAGAACCACAAAAGAGATTAACAAAATGGCAGTTACAGACTTCCATATATCAGTAATCACCCTAAACATTTTGTGGACTAAACCCAATAAAGAGACAGATTAGGTAACAGAATTTAACCCTCTTTTGCCTCCAGGAAACACACCTAAGCTTTAAAGATAAAACATAGATTGAAAGTAAAGAGTTGGGAGAACAATTCTACAATCAAATGGCACCCAAAAGAAGGCAGTGACAGCCATATTCATATGAAATAAAATAGACTTACATCAAAAGACAAGGATGTACACTATATAATGATCAAGGAAGACTTAACACTCATCAATATATACTCACCAAATGAAGGAACACCAAAATACATTAGATGATTACTATCATCTCTGATAACAGACATTAGAGAAAAAAATGTATGTGGTAGGAGATTTCAACACTCCACACTCCCCAATAGACAGAACTCTGAGGCAAAAAATAAACAAGAACACAATAGCCCTAAACAAAGACCTAGACCATGTGGGTCTAACAGACATTTATAGGATACTGCACACCAAAAAAACTCCAAATACACATTACTCTCAAGTGCACAAGGATCATTCTTCAGAACTGACCACATACTGGGTCACAAGACAAACATCAACAAATATATTAATACTGAAGTTATACCAAATATCTTCTCTAACCATAAAGGTATTAAATTTGAAATAAACTACTAAAAGAAAGCAAGGAAATCCTCCATCACATGGAGGCTGAACATGCTAGATTGAAATACCACTGGGTTAATAAGGAAATCAATGAGGCAATTAAAAAATATCTTGAAACAAATGATAATGAGGACACAACCTTCCAGAATGTATGGAACACAGCAAAAATAGTATCATGAGAAACACATATAGCAATAGGGGTCCACATCAAGAAACAAGAACGAACCCAAAGAAACAACCTAATATCCCATCTCTAGAACTACAAAGATAACAAAAACCTCATAACCAGCAAAGGAAATGAAATAATAAAAGTTAAGCAGTCTAAGATCAATGAAACCAAAAGTTGGTTCTTTCAAAAGTAAACTAAATAGAAAAAACCTCTAGCTCAAACAGGATCATTGATGAAAGAGAAATTATGACAGAGCAGAGATTACTATGAACAATTATATCCAAACAAGTTCAACAATCTAGATGAGATGGACAAATTCTTAGAATTACATAATCACCCAAGGTTAAACAAAAAAACAGTAATTTGAACAAACCATACCATATATTTGATAAAGAGTATCAAAGATCTATAAAGAGCTTACACAACTAAAGAAAATCAAAGCAATCATTCGATCAAAAAATGGACAAAAGAGTTTAAGACACTTCTCCAAAGAAGCAACACAGATAGCCTACATGCATATGAAAAAATGTTCAACATCACTTATTATGAGGGAAATGCAAATCAAAACCACAATGTTATAACACCTCACACTTGTCAGAAATGCCCATATCAAAAGAAAACAGGCAACAGCAAATGCTGACTAAGATGTGGCAAGAAAGGAACCCTCTTATACTGCTGGTGGGAATGCAAATTGGTCAGCCACTATAGAAAGCTGCATGGAGTTTTCTCAAAACATTTAAAATGGAGATACCATCTATATGACTTAGCAATTCCACACCTAGATACCTATACAAAGAACACAAACACTAATGCAAAAGGAAACCTGCACTCCTATGTTCATTACAGCACTATTTACAATAGCCAAGATATGTAAACAACATAAATGCCCCAGAACTGATGAGTGGATCAAGAAGATATGATATATACACACGATGTATATATGTATATGTATGTGTGTGTACACACACACACACACACACACACACACACACACACACACACATGCTTTTTGGGCAACATAGATGGAGCTGGAAGGGACTATGCTAAACATGTCAGGAGGAAGAAGAAAAATATCAAATGTTTTCACTTCTATGTGGAATATAGAGAAAACAAAGGGTCAGTAAATACACAAAACTTGCAAGCTGACCATAGCGCTGAAGCCTATAGGAGAGGAAGGTGGAGAGCAGGGTCAGAGCTGGGGAAGGAAGAGCACAGGGGCTATTATGATATGGGTCAAAGGTGCTATGGTGGTGGGAGAACTAGGGGGATAGTACCTGACAGGAAAAATAAAATACAATCTAAAAATTAACACAGATGTAAAAAAATAAATTAGCAATAAAATAAGTTTTTAAAAATTATAAAAGTCATCTTCACTGAGGAATACATTAAGAGGCAAAATTCAGCCATAATCCCTTGTTACTCAACTATATCACTGCTGACATTTTAGAATATATTTCTCTGGTAAAATTTTATAATGCAAAAATGTAAGATTGCATTAAAATCCTCTGTCATGTAATATATTATTTCATATCTATAAAATCACTAAATGATGTAACTGGGTATCCTTTTCCCAGCTAGCGAAATAAAATTAATTTCAAATTTAAAAAAAATACTGATCTTGAAATAAAATTTCACTAAAAATCTTCTCTGCTCTTCTCCCACTCCTCTCTCTTTGGAAGACACTATTGTCCCTTTTCCCACTTTTTCCTTTTTTTCCCCAAAACTTAAATGAAAGAATACTGATTTCTTAATTGTCAAAAAAGCTTAGAAAAAGCAGCAAGATAGCCCAAATACAATTCTTCATTAAGAAAAAGCAAGTGCAGTGGGTTCACAGAAACGAATCACAAACTCGGTAAGACTCTACCCACAACATGGCAGAATCATCAGGCTGCAAACAACTACCAAAAAAGACTGATATGAGCTCTGAGCAAAATCCAAACACTTCGAACCAGTTATACAGCCCCAGGACTTCTCCAGGGGTTCAAGAACTAAGGTTGGTGCTGCTGAAAGCAGAGACTAGGCAGAGGTGAGGGGTGTGTGTCAGGGCTGGTAGTCGACTTCCCAAGCCAAGCCAAGGGATTCCCAGGACAGTGTGAAATTCCATGGAGGAATTTCCCGGACATCAGGGTGGGCCCAGGCCCAGCTTGGATCAGTGGGATCAGTGGGAGCTTGGCAGAGTCCAACCTGTGAAACTAAAACCTTGCAATTGGGGTGGCGTGGTGACTAAAAGCTCCCTCCCCACCCCATCTGTAAGAGGTCAAAGGAAAGCCAGGCCCAGCCAGGCCAGACTCCATAAGAAACCCAACAGCTGAGAGGAGGACTTTAGAGGGAACTCAAATCGCACAGAAGGCAAACTAAGGGTACACAGACTTCCCAACCTACAGAAGCAGTAGCTGAGGCAAGGCTGGGCTGCACCCTTGTGGGTGGCCAGTATTAAGTGGGCACATATGTGCCAGCCACACACAGTGCTGCCTCTGAGTTAAGTGCAAACTATTCCCAAAGTATGAGTCCGGTGGCCTGACATTGCCCTTCTCACTGGGAGGCCCAAGCTTCATATACCATGAATATAGCTTCCTGCTGAACAAAACAAGAGGAAGCAGTGACCAAGGTCACTCTTTAAAGCAAGATTGAGTATTAAAACCCTAGACCCCCCTCCTACCTCCACCACATGCCAAGGTAAAGTAAGAAGAGGGCAAATGAAGATACATTCTTAGGGCCCCATAAATAGTTACAAATATGACAATATACATGCCCCCGGAAGCAAGGAACATCTCAACACAAAACCAAATAGCAAAATGAGGACAGAAGTTAGGAAATAGAAATACAGAAACTATATGACAAAAACTTCAAAACAACAAAATAAAAAAAAGCTAAATGAGATACTGGAAGGTCTATCAAAGGCAGATAGGCAGACACAGGATCTCAAAGGCAATCCAGGAACAGAGAGTCCTTCACTAAGGAGACTGAACATATATAAAGATCACAAAATAAGATTCTGAATGAAATTCGGACAAACTTACACAGAGCTTTAAATAGAATAAAAAATGCAGAATCTTAGAAGACTCAAAAGAACAAATTTCACATTTAGAATAAAAGAGAATCAAGACTAAGAAAAAAACCGAGGAAACTATGGAAAAACAGCAGACTCAATTAAAAGAGTTACTTGGCTCCAAGAAGAGGAAACCATCCAAAAAATAAAATGAGAACTTTCCAAACCTACAGAATGAGTTAAATATGGAAGTCCAGCAAGCAAAGCAAACACTTAAGTTCTTAAATGCAAAATGATCTATACCCAGACACAGACAGTTTTCAAACTACCAAAAACCTAGGACACAGAAAAATTTTGTGGGAAGCAAGGAAAAAATAAATTCACTCATAAAGGCTCCCAAATTAGGATTTCTCTGGATTTCAGCCTAGACACTCTCCAGGCAAGAAGAGAGTTGAAGGAAATAATCACAATTCTAAAAGACAATTGTCAGTCAAGAATTCTTTATTCTGCAAAATTATCAATCAAGTTTGAAGGGATATTATACAAACAGAAGCTAATGGCATTTATCACCACCTGCCCTGCTCTCTAAGTCATATTAAGAGTTGTTTTACAAGAAAAGCTGAAGCACAAATTCCTTAGCAAAATGAAAAGAACAATACAACACCAGTACCAAGAGCAAGAATGTGAGGCAATAACACCACCAAATACAAAGGGGAAGGAGAAATGGGTAGAACCGCTGTAGTTCAATGTCAGGGAGCAGACACCAGCTCATACAGGACCTAAAACAAAGGAATTCAAGTAAAACCCCTTGTTAACCATGAGCCTAAAATCCAAAATAGAGACCAATAGACAAAACAAAAATAACGAAACTGATAAAAATGCTAAGGAAAGACATTCAGAAAGCGTAAAGAGAAACATAGTGAAAGAGAAACAGAAAAATGAATTTAAAAAAATGACTGAAAAGAAACAGTTCCCATCTATCACAAACCTAAATGTGAATGGTCTGAATTCAGTAATAAAAAGACATCAGCTAACAAGGTGGGTGAAAAAATTCCATCCATCAATACTTTGTTTATATAAGAGATTCACTTAAAACCTAAAGGTAAACTAAAAGTAACAGGCTGGAATAAACTCATATATGCCAATAGCTCAGAGAATAAATCAGGAACTGCTATTCTTAGATTTGGTAAGCAAGACTTTCAATTAGAAAAGGTAATCAGGGACAAAGGAAGACAATATAAAAAGAGGGAACCAACTCACCAAGAAGATACAACTCTCAATATATATGCTCCAAAGATAGGAACACCTAGTTATATAAAGCAGCAACAGACTTAAAACAATGTATCAACAAAAATACAATAATTGTCGGAGACTTCAGCACACCACTGACACAAAGGGATAGTAAGACAGAAAATTAACAAAGAAGTAAAGATTTTAAATGAAGTTTAGATCAGATGGATTTACTGGACATTTCCGGAGTTTTCCATCCTAAAGGCAATGAATACACTGTCTTTTGTACTGCACATATAACACTTTCAAGATTAGATTATATACTAGAATGTAAAATAAGTCTCAGAAAATATACAAAAATAGGAATTATATCAAGAATCTTCACAGATTACAATGCTATCAAGCAGGAAATTAGCCATAAAAGGAACCCTGGAACAAATCAAAATATGTGAAGACTAAACAAAATGCTTTGAAACAACTCTTGGGTCAATAAAGAAATCACAGAAGAGAAAAAGAAATAACTAGAGACTAATGAAAACAAAGAAACAAGCTACCATACCCTATGGGATGCTTTAAAAGCAGTACTATGTGGGCAGTGCATAGCAATACAGGCCTATAAAAAAAAAACAACAAGATCCCAATTCAACAATCTAACTCTACAGTTGAATTAACTAGAAAAACAAAATCACCCCAAAGTAGTAGAAGGCAATATATAAAAATTAGAGCAGAAATAAATGAAAAAGAAAAGAGTCCAAAATATCAGTGAAACCAAGAGTTGGTTCTTTGAAAAAATAAAATTAACAAGCCATTAGTGATGTTCATGGAGAAAATCCAAACTAATAGAACCAGAAATGAAGAGATGAAATTACAAAAGATACTTCAGCAATACACAGGATCGTAAGAACCTATTATAAAAGTCTCTATGCAAACAAACTGTATAACCTAGAAGAAATGGATAAATTCTTAGACTCATAACCTAAGATTGAACCAGGATGAAACAGACAGCTTAAACAATCCAATCACTAGCACTGAAATAGAAAGAGTAATAAAAAGCCTCTCCCTGAATAAAATTCCAGGACCAGATGGCTCCCACCAGTGAGTTCTACCAAACCTACAAAGAAGAATTAATACCTATACTACTCAGACCTCTAAAAAAAAAAAAAGGGGGAGGCAATCTCCCCAAAACATTCTACAAGGCCAACATTACCTTGATTCCAAAACCAGACAAATAATAGCCAAACAATAAGATTACAGACCAATATCTCTGATGAACATAGACGGAAAAATTCTCAATAAAATCCTAGCAGTTTATCAAGATAATAGTCGACCACAATCAAGGTGGCTGCATCCCAGGGATTCAGGGCTGGTTCAACATACACAAATCAATAGATGTCATTCATCCATCCTTTTCAATCAATGAAAAGGAACATAAAAACCACATGATCATCTCAATAGATGCCAAAATAACATTCGATAAGATCAACCTCCATTTGATAAAAACACTCCAAAAATGGGAATAAATGGAACCTATCTAAATATAAAAGCCACATATGACAAACCCAGAGCCAACATACACCATGAGGAAAAGCTGAGAAGAATCTCTATTAAGATCAGGAACAAGACATGAATATACTACCACCACTGTTACTCAACATAGTCTTAGAAGTTCTAGCTGAAGCAATCAGGCAAGAAAAATGCATAAAAGGATCGAAACTGGAAAAGAAGAAAAACTGTCACTATTCACAGATGACATGCTAAAATACTAAGAGAAACCAGGAGACTCTACAAAAAACTTCTAGAAATAATGAGTACAGAAAGGTAGCAGGATACAAAAATCAGTACACAAAAATCAGTGGCATTTCTGTAAGTGAACAATGTGTCAGAGAAAGGCAAAAAAGAAATACCGATTCATTTAAAATCACACCAAAAAGAATGAAATACCTGAAAATAAATTTAATGAAGGAGGTGAAGTACCTGTACAACGAAAACTTATAAAAGTAAAGGAAATTAAAGACACCAAAAAATGGAAAGCTAGCTCATGGTCATAAGTAAGAAGAAAGAACATCATTATAATGGCCATATCACCCAAAGCACTTTACAGATTTAATACAATACCTATCAAAACACCAATGACTTTTTTTTAAACACTTTGTGTGCCGGTGCCCTTTAAATTTACCAGCCCTTGGGGCTGGCCATTTTCTGTGCCACTGCATGAATGGTATAAGCATTCGATAAAACGCACACAACTCTACTACTGGATATTAAAAAAATCCACTACTGGATATTAAACTACTGGATATTAAAAAAACTGTAATATCTCTCATAAAACACCTTACACTTTCACCAAAACAATGTGTAAAGCTTCTAGACTGAGTACGATCAAAGAAATAGCTCCTAATAGTTCCAAATAAATCCACCGTGGCATGAAAAACCAGAGACTAGATGAACACATATTAATACATGAACGACCACCTGATACTGGTGACAAAAACACATACTAATACGCAAGCGGACCACAAAGTGTTAAGGGAATAGAACAAACAATTATCAAGTTTATATGGAACCACAAAAGGCCCAAGCAGCCAAAACAACCTTGAGAAAAAAGAAGAATGAAGACATCACATTTCCTGATTTCAAACAATATGACAGAGCAACAGCAATCAAGAGTATGGTACTAGAACAAAATCAGAAAGTCAGACCAGAGGAACAGAATTCCAAGTCCAGAGATGAATCCACATAGACATGGATAGCTAATCTTTGACAAAGGAATAATGGCCATACAGGGGAGAAAAGAGAGCCTTTTTATTAAATGGTGCTGGGAAACATGGGTAGTCACATGCAAAAAAATAAAGCAAGACCCACATTTAACTGAAAGTGGAATAAAGATTTGGACATATGACCCAAAACCATAAAGTATTTGAAAAAAATATAGGGGACGCACAATAGGACATCTACTACGCAGATTATTTGAGAATATAAACCCAGCAGCAAGGGAAACAAAGCAAAAATAAGTGTGACAATATCAAACTTAAAAGCTTTTGTACCACAAAAGAATTCATCACAAAAACAAAAAGGGAACCTAGTTAATGGAAAATTATTTGTTTACTATATATCTGATATGGGGTTAATCTCCAAAATTACAAAGTACTTTTATAATCTAAGAGCAAAGAAGCAAATGACCAGTCAAAAAAGGGGCAAAAGACTGCAAAAGACCTTCTCTGAAGACAACATTCAGGTGACCAATAAACAGAGAAAACTGTTCAACATCCCTTATTATAAAAGAAAACTCAAATTAAAACCACGCTGAGATATCACCTCACCCCTATGAGAACAGCCCTTATAAAAAAGAATGGGATTAACAAATGTAGGTGAGATTTTGGTGAAAAAGGAACTCTAATCCACTGTTGGTGGGAAGGCTAGCTGGTATACCCTCTGAGGAAAACTGTAGAGATATCTGAAGAAAATAAAAATGGAAATCCCATTTGACCCAGCAGTACCACTACTAGGTATTTGTCCAAATAACATGGAAAAGCTTAATATGAAAAGAGCTATCTACATCTATGTACAAAACAGCACTGCCTACAACCGCTAAATCATAGAACCAACCCAAGTGCCCTTCAACAGATAGAGAGAGAGAGAGAGAGAGAGAGAGAGAAGAGAGAGAGAGAGAGAGAGAGAGAGAGAGAGAGAGAGAAGAGAAGAGAAGAGAGAGAGAGAGAGAGAGAGAGACAGAATTCAATGGAATATTACACAGCTGTGAAGAAAAAATGAAATGGTGCATTTGGAATAAAATGTGTGGACCTTGAGGTGTTTATGTTGGGTGAAATCAGCCAAGAAGTGAAAGATTTTGGATGGCTTCACTCATCTGTGTAATATCAATACCAAGAAAACAATTACACACAAATAATAGAAGAGAAAAAATTTGAACTCAGCAAAAAAGAAGCTAATGGCTACCAGAGGGAATAAAGGGAAGGGTGGAGGAGATGGAGGGGGATTGAGGAGGGTAGGGAGGGAAGAAAATGGGATATAGGCTAAAAAAAAAACAAAAAAAAAACCAAACCCATGAAGAACAATTCTACATACAAATGCATACTTATACAGGCAAGTTTTCAAATATATTCACACCCCAAACATTCTCTGGTGAAGAAAATAAATCAAACACATCTATAGAACTTCATTGTGATTTGTGCAACAGAGGAGCAAAAAATAAAGACCGTCTTTCCTTGAGAAATATCCACTTATTTCCATTTACATTTGGATGTTTTGCTATACATATTTCTCTTTTCTCCAATTTATTCTTATACACATCTTAGCAAAGTCACCAGGGACACTTAAAAATAATGAAAGGAAAGCTACTAAAATAATGTGCACAGCACAGTACCTAATCCAATTCAACTTTAAAGAACAATATACAGGGGAAAATACAGAGAAAACACCCTTAAAGTGAGTATCTCCATGTCATCTGGGTCACCATTTCTCTAACAACTCGGGGAAGCTAAAAATGGGCTCACAACTACTGTTATAATTGAACAGATCTTTATACAAACACTGGAAGGTTACTTTGTCGACAGGGGTGATATTTGTGTCTGCTGTCTCTCAGTACTGAACTCCGAAACTGTAAGCAAACTTTTTATTTTCCAGGCTGCCTGCAGGTAAAAACTTGATGTTGACATCTTCAATACTTAATTTTTTAATAAAAATGAAGTCACAAATGTTTATCAATTTCACAAGTTACCTAAGAGGTTACCTATATGAAAACTTAGTCATTTTCTAACCTTCTTGAACCTCAAATGCTTCATGAGGAAAATATATCCAACTCAAAGAGTTACTGGGAAAAACAAGTCTTCAGAAAGCTTAGCGCACAGCCCAGTATACAGTAAAATGGTCAATAGCATTTGCTATTGCTATTACTATAATTCTGGGACATCTGGATATTACCATAGAATCAAATGCTTTCTAGTAACTCATATTTGGGAGACTATTATATTGGAAAATGCACAAAATTAATTTACTGTATTTCATTTGGAGATAAACAGTTTGAAACTACAAATTAATGTGTACCTTGAGATTACCTAGAGAAAGTCACCTCCAGCAGATGCTAGACATATACCTTGGCCAGGTCTGCATTTACACACAGCAGGAGACCAGGCTGAGTTTCCCCAGTGTGTATAAAGCAGTGGTGGCAAGCGATGTGTCTCGTCGTCTGAATGGTTGCTATCACGAATTTGCCCTGCAGAAATATTTTTTTTTTTTAAAGTACAGGTGGTTCTTACCATGTAAGAGATTTAACCATGCCAGAAAACCATCCTGTATCTCACTTCATCCCTGTGAGAGACAAGAGATTGGACAATTTCCTCTCTTTTGCACAGTTTCATCTTCTCCAAGGAGCTCACCACAAGAGTAGTTTGAAGAGAAAAGCATTGTCACAAGTTGCTACGTAATCATGTTCTTCCTGTCTGTTTTCTCGTGGCCATCTTTGATATGGACAGTGGATCACTGTCAACATTTTAACAGCATTGAGTGGCCAAGGGATGGGTTTGGGGGGGTGTCTGTGTTCGTAGCACAGGCACCCATACGTCCATCATTCTGCCTGAACTGCATCTGGCTCATTTCTTGCTCTTTCGTTAATTTTGCAGCCATGTTGTACAGCTGTTTCTTATCTGCATGCATCTAACATGTCTCCACTGAAGTTTCTAGGCTAAATAAAAAGGAGTCTTACAGAGCATATTTCCAGACCACAGAGCTATCACATTCAAGGGAAAAAACCAAAACCTCAAACCAAGTAATGAACCATCTAAAACTCTCCCCTGCTGATTTCAGAAAATATCTCATCTCCTTTCATAGATAAAACCAACCAAATAGAATTCAGTCTGGGTCTGTTTATTAAAATTAAAAAAGGGGGCCTCCATGGTGGTGCAATGGGTTAAGTCTCAGTACTATGAAGCTATCTGCAGCCACTGCAGCACAAATTCAATCCCTGGCCAGAGAGCTGACCCGCATAGCGCAGACATTTCCTGTCTTGCCCACTGCTCCCCTCAGCAGTGTACTTCAGTAGATTTGTCTGTTCTGCTCCCTACTGTGTCTCTGGTGAATCCTCTCACAAACCCCTGCACCTCTAACCTACACACCAGCTCTTGTATTCATAAATAAATCTTAAAAAAGATAAAATAAAATAAAAAAACAACTTTGGTACTTACAGGATAGGTTACTTTCTGGCAAGTTTCACTATTCCCAATACTCATACTACTTTCATGATGGAAAATAACTTCTATGAGTCAAGTTGAACATACAAATCAGTCAGTATGCTTGGATAGGATGCCAATAGTTGTTGATACTGTAGGGTTTGAGGGCTACTAAAGTTGTGCACAATATCCCCTGGGTAAGGTTTAATTACAGCTTGTAACAGTTTAGTTACAGATTACAAACAACCTAATCATCACAAGAGTTTTATTAAAAGGCTAGAAAATTTTGCAAAATCTTGTAAGCCAAAGCATCTAATAGACATGAGCTTCTAAATTGATGAAGTAACATATTTACGTGTGAATATTTAAAAGACAGAAGAAATTGGCCCAAAGTGGAGGGAGAAGCAAGTGGCATCTTCTATCAGTAGCCACATACAGACCCAGAGACAACACAACATGATTCTGCAGGGTTCAGACTAAGAATCCTCTGCCTCTCCATGTTTCTGGCATGTTCTTTCCAGGCATGCAAGTGTTTCAAGAGCTGGCACTCACTGAGTCCCAAGAAATGAAAATGATTTTATGCCAGTGATATTCCAGAACACTGTACTTGCCGCAGACTCTTGTACCAAATTACCCCAAGAATTGGCATCCATTTTACAGGTACTGGTGGCTCCTGTTTTGAAGCTTTGTTGGAAAAATATCAGCCCCTTTCTATAAAATGCTTGTCATGAATTCAACAAGATCAGCAAACAGAAGGGAAGCTTTCGATCAACAGCAGGACTATTCTAGAAATGTAGAGGGGCTTTGCCACTGCGCCTAGCACAGAAATAACTGCTGCAGGAAAGAACAGCCAGGGTTGCTCAAACAACTAGGTGAAAGCTTGTTTCAGAACAGGACAGTTTCAACATTTCTTACCGCAGACCACTATGATAACCAAAGGAAAAAAACACCTTTTCAGTGGAGGAATTGGATCCACACCACCTTCAATAAACAAAGTCTGCACCACTGTTAATAGCCTAAAGCGAAAGCAGGTGCCTTCTGAGAAAATTCACCAAGAAGGCCAAACTATCACTTGTGTACCTTTCTGCCAAAAAAAAAAAATGCATTTAAGTTGAAACATGAGGAGCAATTTGGTTGAACCCTGAGGGATAGACTAAAACACCACTGGGCTATACTCCTCAAAAGCTGTGCAAATGAAAGCCTCAGAGTAAGAGCCACAGCAGCTAAAGGTAACGTGAGGCCATGACTGGACTTTGGGCTAGGAAAAGTAAGTTGCTGTATAGACGGTATCGGAAAAAGGCAAAATGTGAACATGGAAACACTGATACACTGTCAAGTCGGCGTGAAATTTTCCAAGTTTGATCTTATCACTGATATACAAGCATATATCCTTGCTAAACCCTGTTCTTTGGCAAAACAGGCTGAATTATTTAGTGGAAGGTCAGGTCTCTGCAATTTACTCTCCCATATGTGACACAATAGAAGAATAATATTGACCGATGGAACAGAGAAAGCAAATACAGCAATGTTAACCAGAGGCGATATATTTAAAGGGAGAGAGAAGAGTTTTTGCAAGTCTGGTTCCCCCCCCCACTACCCCGCAGCACTCCAACTTAAAAGAATTAATGAAAACAAAAGCAGCTGAGATCAGGTAACCATCTCAAATGTTAGCTTTTCTTCCACCAAGATTTTAAAAATAATAAAGTCACCTCTACTGGTTCCTCTGAAATAGGTCACTCAGCATCTTTTGCATCCCCATTCTAATTAAAAAGGCTGAAAGCATCAAGCCATTTGTGAGAATTCGCCGTAGGCCGAGAAACAGCATGGCTGCTGGCCGCAGGGCCACGGAACCACGGGGCTCTTGCAGAAACTTACCTTGTCAACACGACGTCCTGGGCGTCCAGAGGCAACTGTCACCGCCGAGCCTCCTTGATGGGACCTCTGTGGACTCCAGTTTCATCTGTCAGTCCTCAAGACACCTGTGTGTGACAGATAGCAGTGGCCAAGCAGTGGTGGCTTTCTGCAGCCAGCCTCGGACCCTGGGGCAGCATCCAAAGCTACGATCTCCAAGTGTGAGCGCTAGACGCCTGTGTCTTATATAAGATGCATCAGCTGCAGCTTGTTAGAAAAGCCAGGCCTACATCTGCCCCTCCCCCACCCCTGCTGAATGAGAAGCAGGTGGTGCATCCCAGCGACCTGTGTTTTAACAAGAACTCAGTGTGAGGAGAGGGCCAGCACAACCTCCAGGTCAGGGAGGTCATTCTGTGTTGTGCTAAGCCCAGGAAGAAGTCCCATGCTACAACCTGCGCCTTTGCTCCTCCACTGAAAGAATCAACTCCAAATCCCTGTGTTAAATTCCATCCTGTTTAACACCTATCAATCACTCAATCTCTGTTCTTAGAACAACTGTACCAAGTAAAAAGTCACCCTGTTTTCACAATAAACGAAACAAACCAGACTCAGGATATGTTGGTATTCAACTAGTGTATATTGAAAGAGACCTGAATTTGAATTGTGTTCTTGGGGCCTAAGGCTTTGCACACAGATGGAAAAAGTCCAGAGGGTTCTTAAGCCCACGTGCTTCTCACTTGAACCCGAGTGATAATGTTGCGGCAGAAATTCTGTCAGGAAACAGAAAGGCACTCAGAGAGGAGGAGCGAAGAATTTTATTAACAACAGCGGACTCAGAGGAGATGTTTCTCCAAAGTCTGCGCCCTGAGCAATTTGGTCACACAGAATTTATTGTCTTAGGAGGAGTCCTCTTGCAACTTACAGCCGGCAGGAAGTATGGAAATAAGAGTCTTTTAAGCGGTTATCTGGAGAAGCTGAGTCAGGAGGCCTTAGAAGCCTTATCAGCTGTTCCCTGAACTTTTAGTCTACTTTGAAGCTTGGTCTCAACATAGCTTCAGCTAATTAATAGGTCAGCCTGACATCTTCCACTACCTTTGCCCCCTTTTGATACCCCTATCATGGGCTAGGGAGTATGCCTGGGAAAGTGTTTACAGGCTGACACTGCCCGACCAGCATCTGAAGTTTAACAGCCTCTACAAGGGACTGGATGAACCGAGTGGCTAAATTAAAGAGACAGGGGTCGAAAATCATGATCAGGACCATGGAGGCTAGGGGGTCCCAGAAGCGGGGTGAGCTAGGGTAGGAGCGTGGTGGTCTGTGCCCACCAGGGAGCTCCGTCACGGTCCTTTTATCCAGCGTGGATTCTATCCTGTAGCTGGTCAAGAGTCTCCCAACTCTGCCTGACTCAGTAGCGCAGAAACAGTCTTCTTCACTAAGGAAGAGGCAGAGGCCACCATGGGTGGCTGTTACTGAGTCCAGGCCCCCTGGTTTTGGAGGACCATGGTGGCTAGGGAATCAGCCGGACCCTGGAGGTGGCGGATAGCATTGGCCACTGCAGTGACTTCTCTGTCAACCTGCTGGGACAGTGCTGTGAACCTGTCTTGAGCTACACTGATTCCAGCTGCCCCCATCCCAATTCTGGAGTAGACTCCCAGGGCCACCAGGAGGGGAACAGCAAGAGGCACTGGTGTCTCAGGCCCCTCTGTGCAGCAAAAGGGGGCAGGATACTGGAGGAATCAGGAAAGGGCATAATAAGGGTACACAGGCTAATATCTGTGTGCTGTAACCATTTGTAAAATCCATCTGAGCAGGCATATACATTCTTGGGGCGCACCAGTGAGAAGCGGGGAAGGTTTGAAACAAGACACCTCAGATGGTCCGGGTGCAGGGGGCACAGCAAGCAAGTACAACAATAATCGCTACACCAAAGAGAAACAAAAGAAACGAGCATTGGGGGTCAGTCCAACAGTTTGTGAACACTGATGCTCCTCAAGTTTCCACCGTGCGTTGACAAATGAGCTTCTGGGTTGTGGTTGGAGCAGGGCTGCAGGAGGGCGCAGGTGTGTCTGGTCGGGGTCTCTCTACAGGGTCAGCTTGAGCTGGTCTGTAGGGGCTGGGGAGGCCATCCACGTCTCTGGCGTCTCTGGGCAGGCCAGTTTAAGCCAGGAGTAGTGTGTTCAGAGTGACACCACCTGAACTTTGACAGCAGTCGGAGTAGTAAGAATGACAGTGTAGGGTCCCAACTAGACAGACTTGAGTGGCTCCTTTCTCCAACCCTTTACCCAGATGGAGTCCCAGGTTTGTGGGGACGGACTGGGTGTCCCAGCAGGATAGGAGCCCTTTGGAGGACAGTTCTATTGACCCTGTATAGGATATTACGTATGAGCTGCCGTTGTTTGTTTAATCCCAACTTGCCAGTTTGTCTAAGGTCCCCACTTACTGTAGAGATGATAAGGGGAGGCCGCCCAAACAAAATCTCAATGTGGGTGTACTCACTGGCACCGGGGTACACAAAATTTTGAGGAGCACTAGGGGGAGGAGGTCCACCCCGGGCTCCTGTCTCCTGACAAAACTTTGTTACAGTCGTTTGAATAGTTCGGTTGGCATGCTCTACTTTCCCAGAACTTTGCGGCCAACAGGCAATGTGCACGTTCCACTTACTGTGAAGTAAACGAGTCAGCTGAGTGATGACCTCAGCTGTGAAGGCCGGGCCATCGTCACTGCCAATGGTGAACGGAATTCCATATTGAGGAATGATTTTTTTTTTTTACTTGACTTTTGGTGACTTCTTGGGCTTTGTCCGTTCTGGTGGGGAACGCCTCTGCCCACCCAGAGTAGGTGCAAATCAGAACCAGTAAATACTTGTAGCCTCTGCAGAGTTTGACCTCCGTGAAGTCCATTTCCAAGTCCTCGAACCGAGAAGTGCCCATGTGTTGTATTCCTGGCGGGGGCCTAGGCCGCTGAACAGGGTTATGTGGAGCACAGGTCTGGCTCCTGGATGCGACTGTGGCCAGAGGGATGGCAACCGGGAAATGGGGAAGCAGCGGTTTATTAGCGCCTCCAACGCCATCTTTCCCAAACGAGTGGTCGCATGGTACTAATGTACTAGGTGATATGCTGCCCTGGAGGGGACAGAAGCCGTCCATCCGGCAGGAGCCACCATCCCTCCTCTGTCTTTGTTCCTCCCTCGTTTGCAATCCAAGCAGCCTCTTCGGGGGAGGACTGTTCTTGCAGTGGACAAGCAAGAGTCGCGACGGGAAGGTCTCTCCTGGGGGGTCCCAGTCTGCTGCTCGCCTGGCTTCCAAGTCAGAGAGCTGATTTCCTTTAGTGATTTTGTCAGTTCCTTTCTGATGTCCCCGGCAATGGGTAACAATCACTTTAGCTGGGCTCTAGACTGCCTCCAGCAGCTGGAGGGGTTCAGACTTTATTTTTTTTTCTTTCTTTCCCCCCTGCACTTAAAAAACCTCTTTATTTGTACATGGCCCCATGGATATGAACAGTGGCAAATGGATACCAAGAATCTGTGTAGATGTTGACAGATAGGTCCTCTGACAACTGAAGGGCGCGGATGAGGGCCCAGGGTTCCGCCCTTTGAGCTGACCAGGTTTTGGGGAGTGAACCTGATTTCATAAGCCGGTCTACAGAAGTGACTGTGTACCCTGCATAACGCTGTCCTTCCTTGACACAACTGTTTCCATCTGTAAACAGTTCAAGATCAGGGCAGGGCAGTAGCTGACCCGAGAGTTCTGGCCGGCTGGAGTAAACCTCATCCATGTGGTCCTCACAGTCATGATCAGGGGCCCTTCCTCTGAGGCCAAGAAGGTGGCTTAAGGCTTGGACTGGGTCAAGTTATTCTGGGGTTTTTACAGGACAGTCCCTGGTAATGAGTCATCCTGGCATTGGAAAGCCATTTATGTCCTTTGTTGTGTAACAGGGTGATGATGGAGTGGGCTGTCTTAACATGCAAAGTTTGGCCCAGGTTCAGCTTGTCTGCCTCCTGGATGAGGAGGGTGGTGGCTGCTAGCCCACAGAGGCATGGTGGCCTCCGGCAGATACAGGATCCATCTTTCTAGAAAGGTATGTGACAGGACTCTGCCACAGCCGACAGTTTGAGTTAGGATGCCCAAGGCCAGTTGTTGTTTTTTACATCAAAAAGATTAAAGTGTTTAGTTACACCAAGCAGTCCAAGGGTGGGGCTGTTGTGAGTGCTTTTTTCAGGCACAGGAAAGCTTGTTCTTGGGGCTCCTCCCAGACTAGGAGCTGATTTTCAGGACCGGTTAACAATTCAGAGAGAGGGAGGGCAATGTCTGGGATCCAAATCTGACAATATCCCACTGCCCCAGGAACTCCAGTACTTTGAGCTAGGTCTAGGGATTGAACACACAACTTGTTTCCTGTGTGGCCCCAGGGCTCGCCCCGGCCTTTAGTGATGTGAAACCCCAAAAACTTAACTTGATTTTTGCATATTTGGGCCTTTTTTTTAAGAGACCTTATAGCCTGCCCTTTGTAAGAATTGCAGGAGCCTTAGTGTACAGTTTCAGCAGTCTGTTTGGGTTTCACTTGCTAAAAGGAGATAATCAACATATGCAAAAGTGTGCATCGGAGCCCTTCTCCAGGAAAGGCAGCAAAATCTGCAGCAAGAGCCTCTACAAACAGGGTTGGAGAGTTTTTAACCCGCAAGGCAGTCTTGTCCCGATTAACTGTGACTTTATGCCAGTTTGGGGATCTTTGCACTCCAATGCAAAAAGAGGCTGATTAATGGGCACTACCCAAAGGCAAAAGAAAGCGTCTTTAAGATCAAGGCAGGTAAAACATTGTATCTGTGGAGGCAGAAGGCTCGGGACCACTGGATGGAGAGTGATGGGTGCAGAATTAACTGCTCTCAGGACCTGGACAGGTGGTATCCAGGTTCCCCTGGCTTTTTGACTAGAAAGAGTGGAGTGTTCCATGGTGACTGGCACTCTAATTGGATGCCAGCGTCCTTAAGTCTGTCAATGTGTCCTTGAATACTGAGTCTAGCTTCACGCGGGATCGGGTACTGTCAGAGCCTAAGGAGGACTGCACCAGGCTCGAGGTCAGTGAGGAGGGGAGCATGGCAGAGCTAAGCCAGGCAGAGATTCTTCAGCCCAGACACTGTGGAATTGTTTGAGCCAGTCTGGGTTCAGTGCGGCCTAGTCCTGGGCACGGAGCTTCCACTCCATCTCTCTAGGCAGAGTAACTGACAAAATGAGACCGTCTGAGTCCGGAAATGAGAGAGTGGCTGGGCGATCAGTGCTGAAAGTGATCTGTGCCCCGATGTCTCATCCCAAAAGGGGAATAGGGCAGTCTGCCAGGTCCGAAACTCATGGACAATCTGATGCCCCGAATTGGCAAGTACGAGAAGAGGAGACGGTCTAGCAGCTTGGGTGCCAGTCACTCCCACAATGGTGGTTGTCCTTTCATTAAACGCGGCAACAGGAGTACTGACTACTGAATGTCCGCAACTGTATCAACCATGAATTTGATGGGCTGGTCCCCAAGTTGGACAGTGACCTTGGGCTCTTGGGGATTGATTAGGCCTGGTCGGCCCTATTCTGAGTCTAAAGTGACTAAAGCCAACAAGTGGGCACTCACCCTCAATGTTAGGCTCCTGTTGGTACCGTTTTTTATAAGGCCCTTTTGGCCCGGCAAGGGGGCCACCAAAACATTCCCTAGAGAGTCATTCTGGACATTTGTGGCCCATGACAGACGAGAAAAAACAAAAATCAAAAACAAAAAAAAATCTGGAGGCATTAGCCAAAACAAAATAACAAGTACTATATGAAAATCACAGAAAGAAAAATTTTTAAAACTGTTAAAACTTACGTGAAAATGTAACCAGGCTGAGTCCAAAGTCTGGTGGAGGTCGTTCCCCCTGGAGGGGTTTGCTGATGAGAATGAATAGCCCCAGGGAAAAGGCTAAGTTTGCAGTTTGGGCTGGAGAGTCTGATGAGAAATAAAAGGGGCTAAAGGAGAAGGGGAAGTAGAGTCATCATGATGCAGGAATAGAAGAATCAGCAGCAGAAAACGTAGTCGCCAAGATTGAGAGTTTGGAAATCAGACGCCAGAAGTTTTTGAGCTGCCGGGATATAGAGTTTCGGACTGAGCGTTTTTGGAATCTTTAGTGACTTTGGGACCAGCGACTTTGGAGGCTTTGCAAGTAGCCGAGTGAAGGAAACTGCTCCTGGTTTTGTTTTCACTGTAGCCAAAGGAAGAAGGCAGAGGCCCGAAGTGGGTGCCTTCCAAAATGCGTGAGTGCAGTCTGGCTGCGGTAGTTGCTGTTTGTAGTTTTGCTGGCCTGATGCTGTGCTGGAGCATCACGGCAGTTTTGGGAGCATTTCCAGTTGCGTCCTGTGTCGTCCTTGGGAGTTGGAACCTGCCTACTCTCTGGCTGTTGCGGGTCTGCAGAAGAAGGAAGATGCCATTCTGGAATTATGGTCCACATCAGCAGTAGCAGGAAGACTCCATCAACAGAAGGAGGAAGACACCATTTTGGAATCGTGACCTATTGTTTGGAAGAGGAGCTCCACCTCAGCAGTGGCAGGAAGACATCACCTTTGTTACTTTGCTGGGACTTAAAGAACTGGACATTGGCTTAAGTAAGGTAAACGGCCATATGTTGACTTCAGTAATTCTTTGCTTTTTCCCTGTTTGTTAAACAAATCCCAATGTTGTTGTTCCCTAAACCTGAGTAGTCATGCAATTGTGCGCGTGGGTACAGAACCAATATAGTAACCAATAAGCAATTGGGGCACTGCCTTTGCCTAAATTTAAAAGGCCTCATTTTCCCTGTATCAAAAACAAGTTTTTTTCCCCGCCTTGATCCCCATTTTATTTAACAGTACAGCAAAATAGTTGCAAGCTAAACTTACTTTTAGTCTATTTTGTCTATTTTTGCATAATGTCACAGGGCAGAATAACCAGAGAATTATTTTAGCTGGCTTTGTTAGAATACTCCATAGAGGATTAGAGTCAACTCTTGACATCTGGTAAGCAGACAAAATTTGCTATTGAAATTAGGCAAAAATAGACCCATTGCCATGAGTAGTAAAATTACTACCACTCTTTACCATATCACATTGGTATCAAGAGGAGAGAAAATAAAAACACAAGTTAGCTTTGTTTGCAAAAAAAAAGTGTTGCATTGTTGCAGATCCTGGTCAGTCAAAAGAAGAAAACTTTCTTTTGAGTCAAAGGAAAATGTAAAAAATCACCAGCATTTTTTTGAAACCAAAACGTAACCAAAAATCAGATCTATCGCCAACAGTCTCTTTAGTTCTTTGTAGGAAACTTTTACTGTCAAACGTTCCATCAATTGAAATCAGTTGCGGTCTTTTTCTTGAAACAGTTTTTCATTGAAGTATACAAAATTGAAGAACAATAATCAAAACTGACAATCTACATACATATCAGGTACTGAAAGGTGTTAAAAAGTTTCAGAAAACTAAAGTTAAATTTCTGTACATGTCAAAGTTTTAGTTTACTAGGCAAATCAAATAGGCCAAATTTATTTAATGCCTTTTACAGGAGGAAAGGGAGAAATTTTGTGGAGTATCTCAGGAGTTCTACTGAGGTTCCACAAATTTCCTTTGATAAACAAAGTGACAGATTACCATAAATATCAGAAAACAGCAGCAACAACAATACTCAATCCCTATGAAAGATTTGGCTCAACTCAGTAGTACCATGTTGACAAACCATAACCTTTTTTATGCCATAACTGTAGTCCCTCTTTTAACTTCTTCCCAAAACTTGAAATTTTAAAACTCCCATCTTTCTGACACTTAAAAGATATTATGTACCCAATATTAATAACCCAGACAAGGAATAAAATCATACCCAGTACAACCTTATAAGTACATGTTTTAAAACAATCCATCAGACCACAAATTAGTTACTACTAACCAAAAACTATCTCAGATCAGGTATTTTAAGAACACTCGTACCAATTTCAAGCCCACTCAGTCTCTGTAGTCGCAGCTGTGAAGAACTCACACATGCACATACCACTCAAAAACAGTCAGTCATTTGGAGATTATCACATTCCCTCCCACAGAAATTCCTAACTAGTTATAAAACTGGGCTCTGGCCCTAACTAGTCCCAAAACTGGGCACTGGGAGGTGATCAGGCTCCCCTTCCATGCATTGGGACGGAACTGGCTGGCCCCTGGGGGGGTCTTACTGGGTCCTGAAGATGTCTCTGGTACTTCTGTCCACCTCTCCCCAGAGTCCGGTCAGGGTGAAGCAGTAGTGGCCAGCAGACACCCCACCCTAGAAAGGAGGACCCGTCAAACAGAAACGGGAGGTGCCACCTCATTCTCTTTAGGGAGAGTCGTTGGCCATAACTCCGACTCCAGGCCAGTGGCACAGTGGGCTAGTGCAGGTTTCCAGGTCAGGGAACCAAATATTGCGGCAGAAATTGTCAGGAAACCAAAAGGCACTCAGATAGGAAGGGGGAAGAATTTTATTAATGCCGGTGGACTCTGAGGAGATGTTTCTCCAAAGTCTGAGCCCTGAGCAATTTGGTCACACAGTATTTATTGTCTTAGGAGGAGTCCAATTGCAACTTATAGCCAGCAGGGAGTATGGAGGTAAGAGTGTTCTAGCGGTTATCTGGAGAAGCTGAGTCAGGAGGCCTTGGAAGCCCTATCAGCTGTTCCCTGGAGCTTTAAGTCTACTTTGAAGTTTGGTCTCAACATAGCTTCAGCTAATTAATAGGTCAATCTGACATTTTCCACTACAATAACAGATGTAGACAGAAGCAGAAGAAGAGTCGGATAATATCACAGATAAAAATCTAAACTTGACTTCCTCCATAGCCCTTGATTTTGGAGGTACTGTCTATTAAAAAGCTAGTACTGGGTGACTGGAAAATAAACATCAAATACTTGGCTATCACCAGGTAAATCCATCACGATACATAGTCATAAGAAGGAACTACTGCTCCTAAGCAAAATGCATCTGCAAATCCTAGCAGGGAGTCAGGCGATTCTTCCACTGCAGTCAAACACTTGTTTACAACTTAGAAAATAGAAATCCCTGTAGGAGGTAAACTCACACGTTGCAGAATGGGCCTGTTGGTCCTTAAAGAGAATTGTAATTTCTTTCAATAAATTTCTCAACTGCTTTTAACATTTGTTACAAATTAAGACAAGTGGCTCTTCATGTGGGCATGAACTGTGAGGTGAGAATATCACTTTAAGACTGCTCAAAAGTCTTTCACCAGAACAATGTCCAAAGAAACCATCACTCTGAGGCAAAACGGAAGATCCATTCAACTAAAGACAGAGTGCACTTTACACCCCAGACTGTGCTGGGTAAAATGGAATTTTACATATTTTTAAGTCCTTCATACCCTTAGTCTTTCTATCTGTTCAGAAGCCCTTTATTTCGTACAGAATTCTATTGACTAGCAGATACTGGGGTGGGGGTACATTCAATACTAGGAGAGTTAACGGACGGAAAGAACTGACACGAAGCGATTACAAAGATTATAAAATCGTGTTACCTGCCAAACTGTTTTCTGGTGCTTAATGCACTATGTGGGTTCTAATTTTTTAAGATATCTCAGTTCAGCCTGGATGATCTCCAGGGGGTGGCCCCATAAGAGTCTGTTTAGTGTGGAAGCCAATGAGAACTCTTCCCTTCACACTCAAGAGAGACGGTTTGCCAGCTCTGTCTGATTTGGAGAAAATGGTGGGGCGACCACAAGGAAATTAACCTGCACCCAGCCTTCCTGCCCTGCACTGCAGTGACTGCGGCTCTGGCAGGCGGGGAGCGTCAGCCTAATCCCCACACCTGCGCCTCCCATGCTAGCCAGGTTTTTATCCTTGCATTGATTAGATGTGATCGCAGAGTGATTTCCCCTCCCGGGGGCAATTCATTTGTAATGCAATTTGTTAATAACATCCTCAAGTCCAACAATATTATCATCACTGGCGCTCCACAGCCTCCAGATCCACTTCCGCCTTACTGAACATAACAAGCTGAGATACAGGGACAGCTGCCACTCCTGGTGACGCTCTGTCATCAGACCTGACTTTCCAGTGGGGACAATGCTAAAGGACTGCAACAGATCCGGTGCATCCTATGAGTACAAGTACTGGCTGCTTCTCACTTGTTTTGTTGGCATATGTTTCAGGAAGCAAGGATTTAGGAAGCAAGGTGGCTGCATTTCGGTACCCCGTATTTATATCATTTATATCATATTTATATTTACACTTATTTAAATTCATAGTCAATATTCCCTGCCCCCATACAAGCCAGGCTAAATTTATTGAGCAATATATAAAATGGCTATACTTTTGGGCATTGGAATCAAATGCACTTGAGCTGGACTTTTGACTTCGGCTACTATAGTGTACTTTTGAACACATTTCTTTCCCCTTCTGCCCGTTTCCTCATTTCAAAAATGGAAGTGTTAGTAATCCTTTTGTGTCTGTAATGAGTTGCATTTAATGAAGATGTGGATTAAAGTGCTCATGTACCATAAATGCCAGCTCCAGCAAGAGCTGCTCAGAAAGTATTTTCTGCACCAAGAATGTACTGCTTCTTAGATTGTACTTTAAGTGAAACAAATACATTAGACACGAGATTGGATTAAATACATGCCAACATTTTTCAAATTACATCTTACCTACTGGAATCTTGGGAGCCAAATCATTGTAACCCCATGAGTCATCTGAATGATCAAATTAGCAGATAATCTCATTATAAATATGGTCTTGTCAGGAGACAAGACCCATATGAGAATGTCGGAGGTAGGGTTCCTGGCTTGCTGAAGAAGGTAGTAAAGGAAAACAAAAATGGACTCAGGGTCTTGATCAGATCCCGTGGGTCCAGCCAAGGGAAAGACTGCTGCTGGACTCCCAGGGAATGGAGATGCCAGGAGCCAAGACCGAGATGAGAATGTCAGGAGTGTGATTCCTGGCTTGCAGAATAAAGAAGTAAAGGAAAGCAAAAATGATTCATGGTCTTCATCAGACGCTGTGGGTCAAGCCAAGGAAAAGACTGCTGTTGGATTTCCAGTGAATGGAGAAGTCAGGAGCCAAGACCGAGATGAGAATGTCAGAAGTAGGGTCCCTGGCTTGCTGACGAAGGTTTAGTAAAGGAAAGAAAAACTGATTTATGGTGTTCGTCAGATTGTGAGTCAAGTCAGGAAGATGGCTGGAATTGAATTTCTGGTGAATGTAGACGTCAGGAAACGTGACCCGGATGAGAACGTCATAAGTAGGGTTCCTGGCTGGCGGAAGAATGTAGCAAAGGAAAGCAATAATGATACATGTTCTTCACCAGAAGTCAGTGAGAAGGCTGGGGCCTGACTTAATGCAGTGAATGGATGAATGGGTGAATGTAGATCACAGGAGACATGACCCAGATGAGAATGTCAGAAGAATTCCTGGCTTGAATAGAAAAAAAGGAAAGAAAAGCACATATGAAATTAACATGTCAACAGAACCTCTGACAGTAAGAAATGAGACAGCTGTAGTATTTCCAGAGAGGTGGTGACAGCAGGAGACATGAAAAAGATCAGGATGTTGGAAGGCCTGTAAAGAAAACATCTCATGAGATAAAGGAAATCAATCCTATGGATGACTTTGATGACATAACTCAGACATCTGAAATAGCTTCAAAGGACAGTGAATTGCTTTCCTCTGAACATGAGAATTGTATGTTAATGGAACAAACTTGCATGAATTGTAAAGTTTTTAAGAACTTCTCAAAATCCCAGGATTTAATTTGTTCACATAAAAAATTATTAGAACTTAAAACTAATCATTGTGAACTACTTGTGGCAAAAATCAGAAAAATGAAAGATGAGATTTGTGGACTACAAAAGGAGCTGTTAAAAGCAAAAGAGTAAAATCACAGCTAGTGCAGCAAAAAATAGTACAAGAATGCTGCAATTGGAGGGATCTGCTAAGAAGAAAAGAAGAACAATACAGGAGTGAAGTTAAAGTGAAACAGCAGGTTGAGTCCACACTATCAGCAGTAGATATGGAACTGAGAACTGTAAGGAGTGATTTAATTTAGGTTTCTGATAGTAATGAAAGAAAGATTTGTTGCATAAAAGCCAAACTTAGTAGGAAGAAAGAGTTATGCTGAAACTGGAAATGAACAAAATAAAAAATCAGAACTAGGAAAAGGAAAAGAATATTTTGAGGACATTGAGATTATAAAAGAAAAGAATGATTTTCTTCAGAAAACAATAAAATGGAATTAGGAAACAATATTCCAACATCGTCAATAACTCCTTATTCTAAAGACTGAAAATAACTTGCTAAACTCTAAATTGGAAAATGAAAAATAAAATAAAGGAAGACTGAAAAAAGAAGTTGAATCTGACTGTTGTAGACTGGATGTTGCTGTACACAGTCATGGTCAAAGTCAGATGTCCAAGAGAGACCCAGAATATAACCTCCAAAGAAAATGAGAGGAGTGGTTACATTTACAGAAAAAAAAGGAATTTTGGGCCTCCCTGGAGGCAAAAGGATTAAGTCTCAGCACTATTAGGCTATCGCCAGCCACTGTAGAAAGAGTTCGGTCTGCCCGGAAGCTTCCCAATGGCACAGCAGACTTCTCCTGCCTTGCCTGCTGCTCCCCTAGGCAGTGTATTTCAGTCAAGTTGCCTGTTCTGCCCCCACTCTGTCTCTGGTGAAGCCTCTCACCACCCCACACCTCTGGCCTACACCCGGCTTGGATGTATAAACAAATAAATCTTCAAAAAAAAAAAACCAAATTTTGATCTGCCTATCCGAAAGGATGACAATGAGCATCTTTGTCAGCAGCTTTTTAAAGCTAAAAGTAAAATTGACAGCCTGGAAATCAGCTCGGACACACCAACGATGCTCTCAGAGAAAAACTTCGGGTTTAGAAGAGGTCCAAAAAGACCTAATCCAAACACGATGTGAAAAGGAGGAAGTTGAACACACGTATCGGATGAACAAGGCAAAATGAAGGAACACATCAGAAAGCAGCAATCCTCAGAGGAGAGATCATCACGATTACAAAGTGAAAATATGTTGCTTCGACAGCAACTGGAAGATGCTTGCAACAAAGCTGAAAATAAAAAGATAGTAATGAATAGTCAAGATGAGTTTGAGGACACTATATAAGGCTTTGAGCTGAAAGTGAAAAACAAGAAGAAACAAATAATTAGTTGACTGACCGTTTTTAAAAAAGAATAGGGGTGTCCCGGGTGGTACAAGGGGTAAAGTGCCAGCACCATGAAGCTATTTGCAGCCACTGCAGCAGGAGTCGATCCCAGGCCAGGGAGCTTCCCACATGGCTCAGCAGACCTCTCCTGCCTCGCCCATTGCTCCCCTCAGCAGTGTATTTCAGTCGATCTGCCTGTTCTGCCCCCACTCTGTGTCTGGTGAATCCTCTCACCATCTCACACCTTTGGCCTACACCCTATCTTGTATGTACAAATAAATAAATATTTAAGAAAATTTAAAAAAGAATATATCAGTATGAAAAGTAGAAAGCATCAAGAGAAGTAGTTGCGAGAAAACTCAGGAAGAACTGGCTTTGAACTTGACGATCTATGTCAGAGGTTTCACTCGAGTTTTTAATCACTTTCATTAATGCAGAATATGAGACAGAGGATTTAAAATCATGAAATCAGTCGTCAGTGGCAAGAAGCACATTATCGACACGCAGAGGCTGTAAGATGTGCTAAATCTGGAAATGGGGGCCTCCCTGGTGGAACAGGGGTTAAGCACAGTGCTGTGGAGCTGTGGGCGGCTGCTGAGTGAGTTCAATGCCCGGCCAGGGAGCTTCCCACATGGCACATCAGACCTCTCCTGCTTCGCCCACTGCTCCCATCAGCCGTGTATTTCTGTTGATCTGCCTGTTCTGCTCCCCACTCTGTCTCTGGTGAGTCCTCTCATCACCCCACTCTTCTGGCCTACACCCCAATTTGAATGCAAAAATAAATCTTTTTTAAAAAATCTGGAAATGGCACCTTTAAACTATCCACATCTAGATGCAAAAAATCAATGTCTTTATCACGAGCTCTCTGTAAAAGCAATGCAAAATAAATGTGAAAAAGGAGAGAAGAAGAAAAAAAAAGTTGGATCAAATAGTAATAAGCTCAAAAGTTCTAGGCAAAAGAGTAAAATGATACACTGCCACCCTGTTGGACAGGATATGCTAGTGACTGTACAAACAGTCCAGGATATACAAGGAAAATTTTAAAAAGTCAATCTACTTATACAGGAACAAATAACATGTCGAGAAAAATTTAAAACTGTTCTGAGGTAATCAGATTACTTCAATAGGACGTCAAATGGAACTCAAAGATCTGGAAACTGAACTCTGCAAAATGAAAACTGAAACAGAGTCACATAGAACAGAATTATACAAGCAACTCTACCTAGAAGAATCAAAAGTTAGACATTCTTTGGAAAATAGACTAAGCACGACCAATAAGAAGCTAACAGAAGTCAATGCCAAACATCTTATGGAGGAAACATGTGCTTTCTGATTTCACTAAGCTGTGGTCTCAAGTAACACTTCTAGAAAGTATTGTATAATTCAAGGATTAATGTATATCTGTAGTGATAGTATTTATATATTACTTTGTTAGCAGTAAGAAGATGTGATAATATGTTGAACCAATGTATTTTATTTTGTTAATGTAATAGACTGTGATTACTACCATGCACTTATATTTTTGCTAATTCCTATAATTTTATTAAATTTTTTATTGAGAAAAAAAGAAATATGGTCATACATTTACTTAGATGGAGGGTAATTTTCTCCTATCAATCATTTTATTTCACTCTCAGGGCCTTATTTTTGGACTCAAGAGTGTGATAATTAAAGAGTTCTGCTTCTGGCTATGATGGATTTGTTTGCAGCTGGCCAAGCTAGAGGGCAAGAATAACTAGAAAAAGTACATGCAGTGAGAAACACACTTTGAAGGTACCAGAGAACTAGCAAGGCAGTCGGAACTCATGCAGCCAAAAACCTGGTGAAGGAAAACACACTGGAGGGCAGCGCCATGTTCCAGAAGACATTTTTAGTCAATGCCTGGGGCAGGAAGTAGAAAAACTGAGCAGAGGCAGAAGACGTAGGGCAGGAGAGTCACAGATGGGGCTCAGATCTTCTATGGCAGCCAGGACTTGAGGGGCCAAATCCTGCAGGGAAGGGAAGAGGGACAAAGGCAATCTAAACCTGCTTCAGTTTTCATATGGAAGTTTTTGTTAATGAACAGGGGTCAAAGGAAAGAGGCTAAGTAGCGAGTGGGTCCTAAATGTCTGGAAAGATCCTTAGACTGGTTTACAAGTTCAGAGCATAGGAAAGTGAGAAGCAGGATTTTGGGTCCCCTAAGAAGAAAGGAAACCTGATAAACAGCATGTAAGAAGGGTAATCAGAAAACAGACTGGGTCTTGGATTTCATAAACCACCAAAAGCTGATCAATGGGACTTGAAGACTGGATAGTGGTTTTTTTTGCCTGGAAGTTATGACCAGGAGTAGGTAGCTGAGCAGGGGATTCTGCAGTGCAGCGAAGGTATATATCTCTTAAGTGACAAAAGTTCATGAATTAACTGTGTCAGTGTACATCCTTGTGAAATGCACATCTTCCTAATTGCAGAGAAATTAACTTGAAATAGGGTCAGACAGGGCCACAGGGCAGGAGGCCGAATGGAAGGATGGAACGGCCATCCTTCTGCCCAGGCTCTGAGGCAAGAGAGCTGCCAAAAAGCCCCAAAAGGCCAAAAACCAAAACCAAGGGCTATATCAATACAATACCCACACAATAGGAGTGTACGGGCTATAGTCTAACAAAGGACAGTGCCTGATAGGAGGACAAGTCACTCTCTGTGGGTTCTCACCTACAAACACAATTGCAAGAGATCTCAGGCTCCAGCCACCATGGGGTTTGTTTTACAAACAGGGGAAACAGGAGCTTACTGTATCCACAAGTGGTGCCTACCTCACCCAGATAGCATCAGTGACGGTCGCCATGCTGGACAGCACTGACCAGTAATGATGATCACTACTGGTCCCTCAGAGGCGGTGTCAGAGAGACCACGTGTTAACAGCTCTTTGTGAGTTAGTTGGGCTATCCCAAGAACAAACAGCTCTTTGAGACAACAGGCCCGGGGCCTCTGGTGCTCCTTTCAGGCAACATCAGAGACAGGGCCAGAGGCCCAGTCTCTGCAGAGGTCTTCGGCTTCTTTATCCTCCTTGGAGGTCAGCTACTGGATGCTTCTTTTCTTCTTTCTTGAGAGGCCTGGAACGGAGGAATCTTCCCCTTCTTTCTTCTTCCTTCAGAGGCTGGAACCATCTTCTCTCTTCCTTCAGAGGCTGGAGTCATCTCTCCTGTTCAGGGGCTGGTGTCTTCTCTCTTCTGCGCCCTCTGGCCCTGGCTAATATCCTCTTTCAAGATGCCCCACCCACAAATCTGATTGGACTTCCAATCTGGTGACCGACATGACCAGTTAGCGTCAATCAGCTTAGAGCTCACACCTAATTGGTCTATGCCATTATCCAGGAAGTACACTGTTCAGGAAAGGGTTCTGAAGAGCAACTGCCACAACTGACCTGTGGTGGCCAGTAGAAGAGAGAACACACTGCCCCTACTGGCTTCCACTGCTGAGGCGGCCTAGTTCCGCTAACAAACTCAGTCCCTGAGAATCCCTCAAACTTGTCTTATTTTTTCCCTTTTATTCATTTTCAATTTTTAATTTCTACATTTTTTTAAAGATTTATTTATTTATGCATACAAGCTGGGGTGCAGGCCAGAAGTGTGTGGCAGTGAGAGGGTTCACCAGAGACAGAGTGAGGAGAAGAACAGGCAGACTGACTGAAACACACTGCTGAGGGGAGCAGACGGGGAGGCGGGAGAGGTCTGCTGCTCCATGTGGGAATCTCCCTGGCCGGGGATCCAACTGGTGCTGCAGCTGCCAACAGCTCCACAGCACTGCACTTAACCTGTTTCGCCATCAGGGAGGTTCCTAATTTTTAATCTTTTTCACATTGCTGTTCATTTTTGTACAGTATTTGATCTCCTCTCAGGTGATGTCCCCGTAAATATCCCACCAGCACATCACCTGTGAACCATCACCTTCGCCCCTTGTGCTCTCTCCTCCCCCCCATTTTGATCCGTTTTCCTCCCCTTCTCCTGCTTTAAGCCTCAGATCTATCTAACTTGTCTTAATAAAGTGCTTACTAACTCAGCATCATTCAAATCAAACCACAGGTTTTGGTAGCTTGCCTTTACATATGTGGGGGAGGCAAGAGAGCTCTCAGGCTTTCCCGCCCTCCCCTGGAGGCTGGGCATCTGCAGGCCTATGCTCCCCGTGGCTCAGAGTAGCATTTAGCGTGGGGGTGTGGCTTAGAGTAGCATTTAGCGTGGGGGTGTGGCTTAGAGTAGCCATTAGCTTGGTGTAGTGTGCACATGCGCAGAAGGAGAGAGCAAAGGGAAGGAGAAGCACATGGGAACAGCAGCAAGAGCACCCTGCAGGAAGGGCCCCAAAGAAACTGAAGATTTGCAGGGGGCTAGGAGGCCTGCTAGTCTCCTGCTCCCCTGGCCCCGCCACCTTGCAAATAGTTGCCAGAGTTTAAATTAAAAGCCATGAAAACGCCACTGAGGGCTCCGGGACTCATATTTGGTCCGTCTGCCCATCATTGAGAACCTGCCTATTGCCATTCCTGCTGGCACTACAACATATAAGCAGGGTTTGCCTTCTCTTTACCCAGAATCTTGTTCTCAGCTTCCCAAAATAAAGATTGCTTTTAACCTTAACTTTCTCAACAGAGTTCATGGGATGTTGGTATTGGGCCATTTCTCATATGTTTTTACTGCTTTATGAAAGAATCAGTACATGACTTGGGCTTCTGGATGTCAGATATAAGGGATGCCGACGTTTGTTATTTGGGTGGTGTGAATCATGCTATCCCACCCCAAAGCGTTCCCCTGTTCCTCTGTCTGCAAAAGTCCAGACACAAGAGTGTAGTAGATGGGAATGCAGGGGAACCGTATTGCCTGTCGTGTCCTCCCCACAAACAATTTTAGTTAAGGACATTTATTTTCTTAAACTTCAATGATTACTCTTTAAAAGAGCCAAGATTCACCACAGTTGATATGCCTAAATGAAAACTTAACATTTGTCTTGCTCTAGGGTGGTTTCGCTTTAGTTTTCAATTTGTTTTGTTTTTATGATTTTCTGTTTGTTTATTTATTAGGGTTAACATGTCTGTGGTTCTCTGCAATGACACTATTTCTCCCCAAAGAGAATGAAATCTATGAATTTATGAAAATGTTACTGTAATTATATTTGCTTGTTTTTTAGATGTTCCGACAATCTCATAATGCTTTATACTCTCTGCAGCTTTACCAGTTCTTATAAATTTTTACGATCTTTACTATCCACATTTCCTCCACTATTTGGAAGAAAACTTATTTTATTCTAAACAGAGAGTGCCTTAATTGTCCAGAGAAAACATGTACCAAAATGGAGGCTATGATCACCTCGTTACTCTTTGAATCAACATCCAGGAGGCATTTTAGGCAAAAACACTCGGATCAGATGAGCTGCAGACTGGTGTTTTATCTGGGGAGAGTGTATGAGATTTAGGGAGACTGCCAATAGCGGCCAGTGAGCTCTTCCCCTAATACAGCTGTGTGTGTTTATCAAATCTCTTTTAGCCTTTACAAACTGAAGAAGGGAGTACAGCTTTTGGTAATAGTAGGCAAGTTTGTGACAGCAACTTCTTTCCCTGATAATGACTAGAAGAGACTGACAAAAACAAACAAAACTGTTGGAAGATATCAGAGAGCTGCCTTTAAGGCAGTGGATCTTTGGGGACCAAGACCTGGGGAAAGAAGAAAATAACTTAAGAGATGTGAGCATGGTATTTGGCCTCGTTCCCACTCAAGGCGATGACAATTCTAAAAGCAGTTGCTAAGAGACTGAGAAAAATAGAAAGTTACCTAGTAATAGGGGGCTGGGGAAAGGAAGCCAAAGTGGAGTTTGTATTCACCTATGTAGACAGGTCCTGGTGGATCTGCAAGAGGTTCTGTGGGACGTTAACAAAATCCCAGGTTAGATTATCGGTGAACCAGAAACCAGCACCCACTCCTACAGAAACATCACTGAAGATCTGCTCAAGTTCCAGTTAGTTTAAGGTGACCTTCCTCAATCGAGCTGTCTCCCAGGAGCAGAGGTATATCCTTATTCCACATTTTCATGTAAATATCTAGGATCCAATACAATGTAATTTGACATCAAAGGAGAAAATACTTGATGAAGCACCAAAGAAAACCCACAAAATAAAAACAGATGCAGAAGAAAAGGAGTGAAAATAGTAAATATCTACCATGAAATGTTGACAATTAGAATGTTCAGAATATTAAAAAAGCAAGACAGAAATGGACAGAAAACTAGAAACTAATATTGTGGGAAATGAAAATTCTAGGAATAAAACCTTACAAAATAAACTAACTGCTGAACATAATGGCAGTTTAGACATAGTTTGAGAATTTAGGTAGACAGGTGAGAATAAAATACTAAGAATGAAGCATGAAGTGAAAATGTATGGCAAATACTGAAAAAGAATTTTACAGAGATACTGGATGTGGGTAAAAGTCTGACGTGTGTAATTGTAGTTCCAATAAAGAGGAGAAAGGTTAAGGAACAGAAGCAATATTTGAAAAAAGAGTGGCAAACTATTTAGTTTTCCAGAATTAATTAGAAGCATTAAATGACAAACTTAAGAAGTGTTACAAACGCCAAGCAGGATAATTACTTGGAAAACCGTATATAAACAAGAGTAGAAGCCAAAGAAAAAGAAACTCTTAAAACTCAGCCAGAAAAATAAAAATGTATTTCCTTCATAGCAGGAACAGTAGGAATAACAGCTGACTTCTCAACATGAAATAATATAAGGTAAAGTACAATAATTTCTCATCATTCCTCAAAAGCACTAAAGAAAAAGGCACTCAGGATGGAGTTCTAGACTCAATTAAAAGTTCTAGACTCAATTAACCCAAAATTTGAGAGCAACTATTACCATAGACCTTCATTAAACATAACACTCCTGACTGTTCCAGGCAGGAGGATAATGCTATTAAAGGCAGAAGAGGAGGCATTGAAAAGTGAGCAGATATGTGTGTTGAGTAAACATATGTCATTATTTTGGTAGAGAATTTCAGTTTTGCAAGAGAGTTATGAAGACGGAGATGATGGCCGGAGAACATGATGCGTGTCTGCAATACCTCTGAACTGCTCACCTCAAAATGGGTGAGAAGGAACATTTCATGTTATATATATTTTAGCACAATAAAAAAGGGAAAAAGGATGGATACACACACACACACACACACAGATATAATTTACAAATGTTCAGTACCTACCTACTTAAAAATACAGTGTTTCTGGTAAGTGATGTATTAGTGTTGAATTTCACTCCTCATGATTCACTGGCTTGTTTTCTTCCATTGAATGAACATGAGGGAGACCAACTAGGTTATAAATGCCTTGTAACTTGATAGCAATCCCTCCCCTTCTTAATAAGCTCTCCTTCCCTAAAAGAAAAGAGAAGAAAGTCATTATTGATTGTACAGAGCAATACATCATGAAGTTTTGTGGGACATGAAACCCACTTAAAATAAAATATTCACTATCAACAGTTCATAAGTCAGAAAGAGAGAAAATTCTCTGAGGTACATGAACTGACCAAGACATGGCAAAAGTATGCATTTAAACTAGACTTGCATTAATCAAGAATGCATGGTACAATCTCTAGAGGAACTCCTAAAATATAATAAAATCAATATACTAACTTATAAGCCAATAGAGAGGCACAGAGATTAATAAGATAATTAGTAAATCAGGTTATTTTATCATTGATTTTCCCGCAAAGAAAAAGCCTAAAGTAAAAAGATTTGGGAGCTGGTAGATTTGTGGGGGGGGATTCTGATCTTAGGAAGTAGAAAGCACAGCAAGAGCTGAAACAGGGAAGAGAAGAAAACTAGCATGGAGGCGTGGTGCTGGCTTAGCCACCATAAAGAGCCTCCAACTTACATCCTGGCAGCATTATCTGAGGAGACAGAAGCAAACACAGGTCACAGCTGGGTACATGGGAGAAAAAAAGGGAGGAGTGTAGATCTGCCTTCTGCCCCAACACTTGCAGGTAGCCTGTGCACCAACTCCCTGCACACTGGGCACTTTATTCTCAGCCAGTAAAAGGCTGTTTGGTGGCACAGGCAGACTCAAGGCAAGGTACCAAGGGATACCACTGGTAGAAAGTGGATGGAAGGCTCTAGAAGCTGAATCCAGATGCAGTGGATGGAAAAAGCAGAGCCACTCAGGTTTTGAACAGGTATGCAAGAGGCAAGATCTGGGGTGTTATTCCTGGAGAGTACCCCACGTCTCATGCTTCACACCCTAGAAAGCCTGTGAGCTACTCAATTTTCTTTCAATAAAGCTCCATTTTGCCCAAGTGATACAGGTTTGCTTAAATGACGGTATGTGTCTCCTGGATGTGATTAAGAATTCTGACTGGTAGGAAAGACAACGCAATGAATATTCAGACATCATCTTGACTTCAAAAAACCAAATATTTAAAGGAATATCAACAAGAAATAATTAAGATTCCCTAGCAGAGACATTACAACAGAATGTTGCTTTATAAGTTCTATTTGAAGCATGCATTAAGTGTCTGGAGAATCCTAAGTACTTTGAGAACTGCAGGAAGGAGTTATCTAGTGAAACCAACAAAACCATCTGAGTTCAGATATTAAGAGAGAATGTTCTAGATAGGCAGAAAGGAAGCTCTTGTCAAATGCTGATCTAAGGAAGGTAACTGCAACTGTAGAAATAGTATCATGGAGACATTTTTTCAGCATACAATAAGGTTTAAACATTACATCTAAACACAAGGAAAATATTTTTAAAGTCATTTCACTCAAGAAAATCAACACGAAAAGTAAAAGTCTGATTTGGGGGTGGAGGTAATACGCTCATAAAAGATAAAAGACAGGAAATTATATATCCTTAATTTGCCTTTCTTCTTTTGCATTAAGCTCTGAAATACACAGATAAAAATATTTAAGTGAAGGTAGAAGCCAAGGAGATGTGGTAAGAGTACCCTGCTATTTCAAAATAATTTAAATTTGAAAATTCTTAAGATGGCAATCCTCGGTGTTATACTAAAGTCATGTTTCAGGTAAGTAAGGAAGAAAAGAAACTATTTTCTGGAAGACAGGGCTTAGGTAGAATCTCCCACAAATTAGAGCTCTACAAATCCAATGGGAAATGATGTTATTTAATGCAGAGTTTTATTTTGGGATAATGAAAAAGTTCTGGAAGTAGATGGTGACGAAGGGTAATTAAAGCCACTGAACTGGACACTTGGAAACAGTTCAAATGATAAATCTTATATCATGTCTATTTTACCCCAGCTTTGGAAATGCTTTAATGCTGAGAGCAGTTGTTTTCCATATGGAATCAGGACCAGCAGTATAAGCCTTGCTTAAGAGTTATTAGGAAAGCAAATTCTCCAGCCCCACCCCAGACCTACTGAGTCAATAGAAGCTACGGGTGGAGACCACAGTGTGTTGAAACAAGCTCTCGGGTTGATTCTGATATCCTTGCAAAGTAAAGTTTGAATTTATAGGGGGAAACAAATGTTAGCACATGGCTTCACTTGCTTGGGTTTATTCTGTTGGCTCTCTTGATTCATTTTCCGGAGAACATTTGTATTTTGATTTTATTCCTCATTCGCCCTCTTTACCATACCTACTCTAATTTCTCACTGCTAAACTGTATAATTGAAGGCGATATTTAAGGATAAGCAGTACTGAAAGTTATTTGTTGGCAGAGGTATCTCCCCCAGGCTTATCTTTCACGTATTTGAGTAACAGAGAGACCAGAGGTTGTTTCCATAGCAACACATATTCTGCAATTTATACATTGCAGAATGTAGAAGAAGGAAATTATTGAAAATGCCTGGGCAACTGTGAAGTTCTGCAGAAGAATGCCCGCACTACCTTCAATTGGCATGTCCCCTTGTATGATAAACATAGAGGTGATGGGCTATTTAAATGGGTCGTGAGCATGTGCGGGGGGGGCACTGGAATTCTCATTAAACTTCCACTAACCGTAAAGACCTCTTTATTCTTAAAGTGAACATGCTGTGAAGGAAGTCACCGCAAACTACCCAGATGGTGACAGCCATTAACCTGCTATATCAATAGCTTCTACTTTTACCGAACTCCAATAAAAAAACCTAGGAATTCGCAACAGGAAGCACTTCCCTTCTGCAATAAACTGGCTTTTTGTGAGCCCATAAATCACATCACTTTTCCCTCTTCTGAACACAACTCAAACCAGGTTCTTCTCCCCCATTTTCATCAGTCACCCCAAGCGGGGCAACACTTAACTCAGTTTCTGGTAACTAGGGCATGTCATCTCGGGACACCCAGCACTCCAAAAATATTCCAGCTGGTCAAAATTCTTCCTCTTTTTTTTATTTTTGCAGGAGCCGATGATGTGTGCTTAGTGTTTTCAGGCAATTGTGACAGACGTCTAGACTGGAATGCTGAGCGGTCAGCGCGTCTGCAAGCTGACGATGTGTCCGACCGAGTGTGTCTCAGGGTTCTGGGCTGAGCCTGAGGACTGATTTTGAGGATTCGCTGTGCCACTTACAGGACGGCCTCCTACAGCCTCCTCATCCTCCTGGGATTCAGTTTCCATGTAACACTGGACTTAATTCTTTATCAACTTCCTTCTAATTTGAAAGGTTCTGTGATACTCTTCCCAAGGGGAAGTTACCAAAAGCAAATTGGAGGCTCAGAAAAAAGAATAACAACCCAGAGAAAGGTATAAATAAGAGCGGCCCCTGGGGCACAGGCAGCTTTCACTGAGCAGTAACTTGATTCCTGGAGGAACCCAAATGAGACCAAAGTCAGAGTGGCCCGGATTTGGCTTTGGAGGGGCCATAGCCGTTACAGGGGCCATACAGTCCCCTGAATACAAAACCATCTTTGGAAACTTCACTTTGAGGTCACCATCTCCCACCCTATGCACTGAGAGGGACCTTCTGAGGGGGGCAGGAAATGGTGGGGGGCTCCCCTGGGAGTGGCTACATAATGTGAAACCTAAGGGACACCAATGCTTTACTGAAGGGTCATGGAGGATTCTGTTGAAACTGAATTGTACAGTTCATCAAAAGTTGCTTAAAAAAAAAAAAAGAGTTTGTGACTTACTCTGGAATCTAGCTCCTAAAAGTAGCAATCCATGGCAGCGAGAGGGAGATTCCAGAAAATGATTTCAAGAGGAATAAATTCAAGGTAACCATTTCTTCCATTTTAAGATATCTCTTTGTATTTAATTCTGGTTCACTGGGAGAAAGAACCAGCAAGGTTAGATCCCTTTTGGAGTCTGCTTCTCCATAACCCAGGTTTGGCCTGTTTCTTCCTGTTCTGAAGAGGGCTGGCGGGGGAGGAGGCGGCTTCCAAAGCCCAAACACGTGTGAGGTTGTCCTGCGTCCCCCCTGCTCTCCCCTTGAAGGCGGGCAGTGAGGCTGCTGGGGCCCCTGCGAGGTGTGTCTGTGCTTCTCTTTCCCGCTCCTGAGAGGCGGGCAGGGACAGCCGCGGTATCTGGTACCTACTACTGCTTTAAGCCCTCCCACAGCCCGTCACTGCTCTCTCCTTGTCCCACTTCAAAGCCTCCATTGCTCACAGGCACGTGAGTGTCTCCTGCTGGAAGCTCTCAGGCACCCCTGGGGGTGTACCTGACAGTGTCCTCATCGGGGCCTGGTCTTGGGACACTATTTCAAGGCCTCTGGGCCAGACACTGCGTCCCACTTCATGCTGTGTGAGTGCCACAGCCATCTACAGACGACATGCAGGCAGCCGCCCTCCTCACGGGGATCAGGTGCAGCGTCCATTACTCACGTCCCCCTTTGAACAAGTCCCAGGGGAGTGCTGAGTGCCTGTCTCCTCTCCAGGCCCAGGACAAGACACTGACGCTAGTTACGGTAGTGCGACCACCTGCCACAGACAGCCCAGGCTCTTCTCCTCCCATAGAAGCGCTCTGTCTTC
Organism: Scalopus aquaticus; assembly: GCA_004024925.1. NCBI lineage: Eukaryota > Metazoa > Chordata > Mammalia > Eulipotyphla > Talpidae > Scalopus > Scalopus aquaticus. Next base: position 80,504 of record PVIJ01007597.1, read on the forward strand.
TCTTCCTGATGATAGAGACTGCCCACCCAGCTGATCTTTCAACCGATGTCCAGCCCCCATTGTGACTCCCCAGGAAACCCACAGCCCGACTCACCCTGCCTCAATTGTATGCGTAAGAGAGGTTCTGACCTCAGCACAGCCTTCTCTCACCACCACGCAATACCTCTGCCAAAGGCTCACCTGCCTCTGGGAGCACACAGCTTAGTTATGTCCAGAGCAGAAGACCCGTGCTGCGTTTTCCTCTCCTTTTCACAATCCCGATCTCCTTGATGCGACAGAAGCCTTCGGCCACAGGAGGACGCATGTGACACTGTCCAGGTGCTCAGTGTCAGGCTACGTACTAAGCACCTTATACTCGCCACCCTGTCTGGAGACTGACACCTTCACGCCCACAATGCACAGACAGGAATAGGCTGCTGTGAACGAGACAACGCGGTCAACGTGCACATTCAACAAAGGTGGGGCCAGTGTCTGTAGAAGGAGGCATCAAAGAACCAAAACTACTTCATGGTTATTATACAAATATATATCAGCGCCGGCCTAGCTCTGCTCTGCGTATTACTCTGGACGAGTAATGGGCAGAGGGCAGACGGGGTGTACGAATTGGTAAGCATGTACATACATTTTGCACTTATTTCTTTTTAAAATATTTCTTATTTTATATGCCCTAGGAAACGCTAAAGGATTTAGTACTTAGTGATTCTTTCCCATTTGTTTTCATTTTTTAAGATTTATTTATGCATACAAGAGCTGAGGTGTAGGCCAGAGGTGGGGATGGGTGAGAGGCTTCACCAGAGACAGAGTGGGGAGCAGAACTGGCAGATCTACTGAAATACACTGCTGAGGG
>PVIJ01007598.1:0-81248 GCA_004024925.1 Scalopus aquaticus
AAAAAATAGGCAAAACTCTACATGACATACATCTCAGCAAAATCTTTAAAACCACTTCCCCCATAGCGAAGGAAGTAAAAGAAAAGATAAACAGCTGGGACTACATCAAACTAAAAAGCTTCTGTACAGCAAAAGAGACAATAATTAAAACAAACAGACACCCTACTAACTGGGAGAAGATCTTTGCACACAATACAACCGATAAAGGACTGATAACAAAAAATCTACAAAGAGTTCACACAACTCAACAAAAACAAAGTCAACAATCCAGTCAAAATATGGGCAGAAGAGCTAAAAAGACACTTCTCCAAAGAAGAAAAGCAAATGGTCAACAGGTATATGAAAAAATGTTCAACATCACTTATAATCAGGGAAATGCAAAATAAAACCACAATGAGATACCACCTCATGCCAGCGCATATTAATAAAACAGGCAACAACAAATGTTGGCGAGGATGTGGAGAAAAAGGAACTCTCCTACACTGCTGGTGGGAATGCAAATTGATCCAGCCACTACGGAAAGCTGTATGGCGTTTCCTCAAACTGCTAGAAATGGAACTTCCATATAACCCAGCAATACCACTACTGGGAATATACCCAAAAGACACAAAAACACTAATCCGAAAGGATACATGCACCCGCATGTTTATTGCAGCACTGTTTACAATAGCTAAGGAATGGAAACAACCCAAATGCCCAAAAAAAGATGACTGGATCAAGAAGATATGGTACATATACACAATGGAATACTATTCAGCATTCAAAAAAGACAAACACATGCAATTCGCAGCAACATGGATGGACCTAGAGGGGATCATGATCAGTGAAATAAGCCAGAAAGAAAGAGAAAATTATCGAATGGTTTCATTTATAACAGGAATATAGGGGAGCCAAATAAGAAAGCAACATTCAGCAGGGAAGGAGGGGAGAGGGAGGGGGAGGGCTCAAGAGGGGGGAGGAGGGGAGCACGGTGGACTATGGTGATGGCTCCACGGGTGAACAGGTGGTGGGTAACTTATGGGGAATACATAATAATGTAAAAGATACGCATAACAAAAATAAATATCTATTATATTAAAAAATATATATATAGAAAAAAATAAATAAAAGTTATTAGAAGGGAAAGATGGAATAAAATATCTAAATTAATACAAGCCAAGAGAAGGAAAAAAAATACAGAACATGAAACAGGTAGGGAAACTGAAAGAAAATAGTAAAATAATAACATTAAGTGCAAATACATTTGTATTTAATATGCTATTTGTGTATTTAATACAGATGAACTAGGTTCCTTCTCTAGCAAGACAGAGTAACTCCTAAATCACTAACCCTATTACTGATAACAGTGGCAAACTCTAGACAAAGAAAGAAAATGAGCAAGAACAGGCAGATTTTGAGTGAAATATAAACTTAGAGAAAGAATACAGCAACTGTTGAGTTTCCTGTTTTTTCAGCTTTGCCTTGAGGGCATACCACAGACACAACTCAGGTTGGGAGGATCAAATTCCGTTAGAGAACTCATCATCAATTTTGTCTCAGGAACCAGCAGATAGATCCTGGAGCACAATGAGGGTTGCTTAATAATGAAGGGAGAATTCTAGCATGGAGAAAGCCAGAAAAAGGGAATTCTAAGTTTTTTATATAAATTCTGCCCAAATTTCCTGAACCACATATGCACAGGGACAACTCCAAGGATCCCAGCTAAAAAGTGTAAGATGTGAGCTACTACCTACCTCAGATGACATCGACTCTAGTCAAGTAATTCCCTTCTAAAACAAACAATTATCAATACTCTTCAGAGGACTATAACAGAATCCAGAGTCTCCTCTTTACAACTCTGCATTCACAATGCCTGTTATGCAGTCCCAAATCATTCCACATAAGAAGAATAATGACAATCCTGAGATGACCCAGATTCATCGATTCATCTTTGAAACGTAATATTAAACAAAATAAGATAAATAAAAAAATATGCTATGTGATTTAGTTTAGTAGGTTCAAAAACAGGCAACACAATTGTATGGTTTAACAAGTCAAAATGGTAAAATAGGGACTAATAATTGAGAGGGGGTTTCCAGAGTACTGATTCTATTTCTTAATTTGTGTGATGGTTACAAATATGCTTACTTGGTGATAATTCATCAAGAGTATACTTATGATTTTCAATCTTTTCTGCAAAAGACAATGGTAAGACAATGAGAAGACAAGTGACAGATGGGTAAAAAATACTTGCAAAAGATATGTCTGATAAAGGACTGTTATCTGAAACAGACTCTTAAAACTCATTAAAAACAACTGACTGAAAGATGATTGAAAGACACTAACAGATACCTCATCAATGAAGATATAAAAGAATCAAACAAGCATATGAAAAGATATTCACATCACACATTATGAGGGAATTGCAAATTAAAACAATGATATGGTATGGCACATCTATTAGAATCCAAACATGACCTAAGCAAAATGCTGATGAGGATATGAAGCAACAGGAACTCTAATTACCCATAGACTTACCATACTTTCCAGAAATAATGCTCCTTGACATTGACCCAAAGAGTTGAAAACATAAGTTCACGCAAAAACACACACCTGGATTTTCACACCAATTCACAACTGCCCAAACTTGAATCAACCAAGATACAAGATCCTGCAGTAGGTGAAGGATCAACTATGGTACATCTAGACAATGGAATATTGTTCAGTGCTAAAAATAAGTGAGTTTTCAAGCCAAAAAGACATCTAAGAACTTTAAATTCATATTACTAAGTGAGAGAAATCAACCTGAAAAGGCTACCTATTGTATGATTCCAACTTGCTGACATTCTGAAAAAGGCAAAACTATGGAGACAGGAAAAAGATTAGTGGTGGCCAAGGGTTAGAGAAGAAGATGGGATGAATAGGTGGAGAACAGAGGGTTTTTAGGATGATGAAACTTTTGTATATTACTATGGTAGATACATGCCATACATTTGTCAAAACCCTTGGGCTATACAATAGTGAGAGTGAACGCTAATGTAAACTATGAACTTTGGGTGATTATGATGTGTCAATGCAACGTTCATCGAGTGTGATAAAAGGACCACTCTAGTGGGGGTGTTAAGAATGGGGAGGCTGTCTGTGTGTGGGGGGGGGGCAGGGGTGGTATATGGGAATCTCTCTACTCTCAGCTCATTGTACTGTGAATCTAAAATTACACTAAAAAATAAAGTTTATTTTTTAAAAAGAAACATCTTCAGTACTTACATAATGCAAAAGCTATGCAAAAAACTAACTGGCATTCTCATCAATAAAATACCCAGGTTCATTTTTACATTTTTTTGAAATGACATGGACTCTAGTGAAACTCCTACCCTGGAAGAATGCACAGTATCTATCTGTGGCTTCCCAGTGCTGCAGGGCCAGCTCGGACAGCTGTAAGGCAAGCAGCTCAAGCAAAGGGAGCAGTCTCTCAAAGGTCAGTCTGGGGTTTAGGTACCAATTCTTATGACACCATCCATTTGACTGCAAGGTTCATTTCATGGTTCCTTGGGCATTCAAAACATTCCTATCCAGGAAGCTTTCTGAGGAAGCTCAGCTCTACTGCCACATCTGGCACATCCCACCACTTCTGGCTCTCACCTCAGGCCACTAGCAGAAAGCTCTCCATTTCCAGCTTTCCTGAGTCAGCTGGACATTGCTCTATCAGGACTGAGAATTTGCTGTCAGGAAAGATGACTCATAGCCTGACATCCTTTCCCAAACTCCAGCTGTTGCTGCCAGCAGCTATCCTGCAAGTGCTGCCTGCACTGCATCCTAAGTGGAAACAGAAAGGCCCAGAGGTACCAGGGCCCAGAGAGAAGGGACGGTCTCCATCTAGCACAGGGGTGTGAGAACAGCCTCCAATGTACCCTAAGATCTTATTTCTAGCCAGGACTGTTTAATGGCATATTATGATAGGATCAACAAACGAATTTAAACTCATCCAGCTTTCTCTGATGATCAATTCTATTCTTGTCCCTGGGGCAGCCTAGTGTGGAGAGCCAGTCTGCCTGGGAGATTCAGGGTTCTTTGTACACTTAGTCTATCACTTGGGTTCCCAAGTTCCATGCATCCAGTTGGGAGGGAAATGAAGAGCTCATCCCCATTGTCTGCTCTTGGGAAGGTACATTCCACACACCAGCAGGAAAAAGAAAGAAGCCGGAACCACAGGATCAGGCTAAGGCCCCAGCTCTGCTGTGCAGTGGTGCTTTGAGGCAAAAGACATGCTTGTGGCCCAAATCTCAGGATCTACTTCTGTCTGGGACAGTCTGTTGTAGGGGTAAGAACTCCAGTTCTGGAGCCATACTGACCTCGAATGCACGCAGACCTCCTCCTACTTGCCAAGGGAACTTGGGCAATTATCGATCCCCGCTAAGGTTTAGCTTGCTCATTAATAAGTTGGAAGTCACAGTATTTCTTGGATATTGTAATAAATGGGCAAATCTATAAAGTCCTTAGCAGAGTATCTGAAATGCAAATTAATAGTTAGCTGCAACGTGAATATCCCCAGACTCTGACAATTACAAGTAATTCTACCTGCCAGATAGTTCAGTTTTTGATGTGTGTGCATGTGTGTGGTGGGGAGGGGAGTGGTACACAACAGAAATAAAATTTACAGGAGATCAGATAACTCCACGAATCCCCAAATTTGGGGGTAGTAGGCTGAATAATGTCCTCTAAACAGACCTAGGTTCTAATTCCTGGAACCTGTGAATGTTACCTTATATGACAAAAGGGTCAGCAGATGTGATTAAGTTAGGGACTTGGAGGTGGGGAAATTATTTTGGGTTAACAGGTGGGCCTCAAATATGATCACAAGAATTTTCATAAGAGGAGGAGACTGATGACAGAGGAGGAAAAGGCACACGTGAGACTGGAAGCAGAGATTAACGCGGCCACAAGCTAAAGAAAGCTGGAAGCCCCAAAGACCTGAGAGGGGCAAAAAAGAAATCTCTTCTAGAGCCTCCAGAGCTCTGCCAACACCTTGATTTTACTTTATTAAGACTGATTTTATCATTGTGGCACTGTTCACAATAGAAAAGGCATGGAAGCAACCCAGATGTCCAAAAATAGATGATTGGATCAAGAAGATGTGGTACATACACACAATGGAATACTATTCAGCATTCAAAGAAGATAAACACATGCAATTTGCAGCGACATGGATGGAATTAGAGGGGATCATACTCAGTGAAATAAGCCAGAAAGAAAGAGAAAAATATCGAATGGTTTCACTTATAACAGGACTATAGGGAAACCAAATAGGAGAGAGACACTTGGGGGGGTGGGGGGAGGGGAGGATAAGGGCACAAAATGGAGTAGAAAAGGACACAAGGGACCAGGGGGATGGATCACGGGTGAATTGGTGGGGGGTTACCCAAGGGGAATACAAAATGTAAAAGATATAAATAACAGTAAAAATATTTAAAAAAAAAAAGACTGATTTTAATTTCTTGGCCTTTTATAATAAAAGAAAATAAAGTTATATTATTTTAAGTCATTAAATTTGTGACAGCAACAATAAAAACTAATACATTATATTGGAATCCCGGCCAATGAGTGGCATCCAGAGAGCAGAATCAAGGCCTGGAGGGAGAATACTGGCAAGACCCACTCAGTGCCACGTCCACATCAGTTGAGGGTCATGGCTGTGCTGACCCTTAAGGGTCTGACTGGGAGAAACCAGAATGTAACTGGGATCTGGGAAGTAGCCAAGTCCCAAGGGCAGAACTCGGAGGACATGGACACCTCAGTAGACACTGCAGCCTGGAGCTTGCCCAAGCTTTCCACACACCAGGCTAAGGCAAAGGGCACAGCTCCAGACCACAGCAGGCGGCTCGGCACCATCCACACACCGCCAGCCACAGCCAGGGTGGGCTCTGGGCCTGCTTCTTCAAGTGTGTTCTACCGGCTGGTACTGTTATCCAACAGCCATGAGAAGAACAGACATTGAGAAGCGGGTGCTTAGACACTTCCAGCAACATGACTTAGCCATGACATTTTTAGAAATGTAATTATCTTGCTGTTGAATCTGGTAATAAAATAGTTCAGCTTTTTGCATTTTGTAGGCTTTTTTGAAAAGTAATTTTTCCAGTCATCTGATTTGGCTGTACTTTGTGAGTACTGGTCTACAAAAAACTGAAAATGAGACACATACACACAGATCTGCCCCTTTACTACCAACAGGTCTCCAGACAACCACCGAGGCCGGCGGCTAGGGAGAAGGCCTCTGTGAGGCACAGGGATGCCCACCGCTCTCCCGGAGAAGGCTTTGCCTTGGATTTCCTGAAATACAAAGACCTGGGGCCTCAAGGGCAACACAATGTGCAGGTTCACAGGCTGTGGGGCCCCCTCTTGACACTGAATTCCGTGCCCTTTCACAGCCTTTGGAAAGACCCCATCTATCAGGCGCTAAGGAGCACATGATCTGCTCAAAGGCACGCCTTCCATGACCGCTTCCCTGCTCAACGAGGAGTTTCAGTTTACCTGCGCTTCCTCAGTGCATACCAACTGAAAGCCAGGGTGCAGGCTAGGTGGCAGGAAAAAGCAGGTTCAGAGGGTAACACTGCAGCCCATAATCCAGAAAGAGAAAAAAGCAAGAAAAGAAATAAAACGGCCCCCATGCTGTATAAGCAGTGGCCACGTTGCTCAAGCACACGGCGCTGGGGTGCCTCCCTCCCTTTCCCCTTCGCCTGCAGATCCCACAAGACGACTCCTGTCATTCTCACTTTACCAGCCCAGAGCTGGACAGGGGGACATGTAGACGGTGATGAGGCAAATGCAGACTTCAGAAATAAGTTCTGAGTTCATCTACTACCTTCGTCACTACCCAGTTGGGTAACCTCGAATTTACTTTTTATAAATGTAATTTTCCGAAAATGCCCTGTTTTCTACCCCTATTCCCTTAGTTTATTGGAGTCATATTGGGGTAACTTCAGTGCCTGACACACTGCAGGACAAATGGGATGGTGGTCACCATGACAACTATGTGAGACAGTCAGCTACAGACCAGGAGGACAGTGATGAGCATTCCTGTGTCTAGAAACTGGGATGTCACAGAAGCAAATGCTAAGGCCTGGGCAGGGAGGTGACATTCCTCAGTTCAGAGAAAAAGTAAAATATGTGGACAAAAACTATCCTATGAGGGCATTCACAATGAAAATGAGAACATCTCAAGACTAAGCCTTTCTATTTAATGTATTTAAAGAAGACTCTTAGCCAATGTCCTAATAGCCTTTCATTTTCGATATTTACACTTGGTAAATTTGGCGAACTGAAGAGCTAAGTATGAATTATCTGAAAATTCACTGAGATCACGACTGCTGAGCAATGCCTTCCTGCCCAGAGCCCAGACAGAGACTGACCACAGTGGACACGCGTGTGGATCTAATGCTGAATGGACAAAGCAGTAGAGGAGTGACAGAATGGCCAACCCTTTATTTATTAGCAGGTAGTCACCAAAGAGTCAGTGGTGTGCTGAGGCAGAGGTCTGCCTCAGAGAAGTAAGGAAACAATCATTTCATAAGGACATGAGATAACACACAGAGAGTAATTGGAGGGAGAAGATGCTCTAGATAAGGGAATCCTGGGCAACTCTGAGCTTAGACCTGAAGCAAGAGAAACTGTTCTGCCTTGGGGGCAAGGGAGTGTGGGTCTGGAGAATGTTAGTGTCCAGCTAAGGGAACAGAGGGTGAGTAGGTGCCAAGACCTTGAAGCCAGAAAAGATTGTTTAAAAAATGAGTGTGTAATGCCACATTTTACATACTGAGCAGAGTAATGCAGACAGAAAGGTCATACCCAGAAACAACTTTCAGATAATTTTACATAAGCTTCCCCAAAGAACTCTATGAGCAAGTGAAAGGGAGGCTTGAGACAATCACTTGAGTAATCTGGGCAATGCATCACACAGTTACTACACTCACATTTTGAACTTTCCTGTTTTACATAATTAGCTCAGCATAAAGGATAACATACACATGCTAATTGCTTTGGTTCAGAGGATGAAACCGTGTGTATGTATACATACACACACATATATACATCTACATACACACACTCTGTGTGAATAATTTTGTATGCACCCTTTGGTGTGTTCACAGGATGATTACTTTTAAGCTTCATGGTCTCATGTAGTTAGGTATTTTTTTCCCCTTGCAGAGATATATTTAAATGAAATTCAACATTCTAAGAAATATTTAAGAAGCACTTTGCACTTGGGATACAAAGAACTGTAATCCTCATAACAGTTCTCATGAGTTGATGACGCCAACTTTTATTGTAGGTGGCCTCTCACAAAGTTAACTAAGGAGAATTGTGTAACAAAGCAGTTGAAAGCAAATCCATAACTACTTTAGAGTCTCTGGTAGCAGTCTAGTTACATCACAGGTATTTCTGTCCTACTCTCAGGCTTCACATACTGAATACCATTGCCCCCCACTGTCCCTAAGACCACATTCACAGCCTTTCCTATAATTTGCTGATAACCTTGTTGGTGTTATAAGCATCCTCACAGGAACAACTTGAAGGTGTTCTCTTAAAAGTCAAAGATAAGTTCATTAGTGGGTTCAAAGTTACAGTACATATAAAAAGTGAAAATGGCAGAAAAATTAGAGTAATGTAAAAAAATAAAGACTAGATACTCATATAAATGCCTGTCACCATGAGTAAGGACTAAGAATGAATCACCGCTCAGGAAGGATAAGCACATTGCTAACAGTGGTTATCTCTACAGTGGGGCTGGATGAGAAGGTCTCCAGTAAGGAAGAGGGGCTTCCACATATATATATGAAACTGCATGTGTATAGATGCATGTACATGATACATGGAGAAACACGTATATACATATATACGTATAAATGGAAGATATTATGGTTGATTTTTACTTTATTTACCTCCACAGCTTAGGTATAGTACATTCTTGAGTGCTCAGGTCAATCATTTAAAATACTGATGTTTTGATAAATTATTTAAGCTGTATGTCTTCCAACTAGGACATCTAAATATTCTGTTTTTCCATGTATTATTTCTCTGTGAGCCTGTTGCCTTTTCTAATTATTTGATGGGGATAATCAATTAAGATATTGAATGAAGCCTGTTGAACAACTGCAGCTGTTCCGGCTAACCTATGTGGTCTAATAGTGATGGAGGCAGAGTTGTAAACAGTCAAATGAATAATAAGTTAGGGCCCATGAATTACAAATCCTGAAATATGGCCACAGTACTCAAAATGCACTGCTCAGAAGCTTAGGATGCCAGTGAGACACTTCAGGGGAACCACAGAGTGTAAAGCCTGAACCACTGGCACCTCTGGCCCTGCAACCCTGTATCCTCAGTGCAGCCCAAGCCATTTGCCTCTGAATTCATTTAAGAAAGACTTGACTGTAAACCACTTTAAAGCAAACCAATCTTTTAAATTTATACTAAACTGGAAGCCCTAATGTCCCAGAAATGCCAAGGTGTGTTTGCCCTAGTTCTTCCTCTCAAACCCAGACCCAACGTCAAGATCAAATTGATCACCACCTTGCCCTCCGAGTTTTTAGACTACCCTCACTCCCAGGCAAAAGCAAGGATTCTCCCTCAATGAGCACATACCCCACCTCTGATGGCATGACACGCATTATTGAATTTATAGATATTTCCACCTATGATCTCTGTCCTACTTGGCTTTCAGCTCCCTGAAGGATATGGATAATTTTTGGTGCATGACTACATTCCTTAAAAAAACTATTCATAGTATTTTCCAGGTAAAAAATATTGAGGAAATTTTTAAAAACTAAATTAAGAAACTTGGTCCTATTTTCCTATAGAAAGAATGATATAATAGGCTATTACCTGCTTGTTTAATAAATCGATTTGAAGTAAATTTCAGATAGAATTAACAGAATTGAAGCAAAGAATCAATAACCATAAAAATAACTATGCAATTGGTAAAAGTGAGAACATTCTACAAATGTGCATAAATGGGAACTATATATAGTACACTGATTCACAAAGGCTTCAGCATAGCACAGGGATGTATCTATAATCGAAAAAGAAAACCGCCACATCATAAATTTATTCTAATTCCTATAAACCACTATTACAAAGCTTTCTTAAAAGTAGAATGACTTGTATGAGTAATTTCTTCAAATTGATTCCTTCTTTCTCTCATGCCTTACAAACACCCTTGTCACTAGCAGAACCATTCAAAACCATCCACTGCCTCCTGCTTGCTTTCTCAACCTTCTCTTCCCAGCACAGAAAACTCTTGGCCAACCACTTCAGTGTGGCTTTGCTGGAAACTTTGGTTTCTTTGTAGCCTTTATGTACCATTTTTCTCAGTCACATTGTCTTCTGCTTTCAGCTACCTTTATGCTTTCTTCTGCTTTCAGCTACTTCTGGGCTAATCACAGAAGGTAGTATTCATCAATTACTATGTGCACATGCCACACTAAGTCCTTTGAGGCTCCTGTACTAGCCACAGTTTTGCCGGGCTAAGTGGGAGCAGAATAGTGACCCCAAATCACACTGGACAGGATGATCAAGGTGGGCTTTCCAAAAGACACAGTTCTCAAATGGAGATTTTAAGACATATCAAGCAAACAAGCAAAAAGAAACAGCATACACAAAGGACAGGCTCGAGGTACTGCAAGTCCTTTGATAAAAGGTCAGCTGGCTGTAGAACGACATCCCAGAGACGGGGCAGAATATTAGAGGAACCAGAGTCAAACGAGGTTACTTGGGTGTTCTCACTCAAATGCACAAACTCAAAGGCTTCAACTTATTGGAAGCTGTCATCCCATCTAACCTTAAACTGTGAATTAACAGGTATCATAACAGTCTGAAAGCTTTCTCTGAGTATAGCCCAACCTATTCCGTGAATGTTACAATTCCACCTTCCAGCCTCTGCTCTCCCGTCGCACCCCTCACCAGGGACCTAAGGCAACATTCTAGGTCCACGGACAGCAGGGGGCACAGTAGGGCAGATTCTGTAAGTTACATTGACCGGATTGACAACCTTCTTCCCCTGCACACCTGAATGACCTGCTCCAAGTCCCAGTTTTCTCTTAAGATGAAAATGAGATGACAATGTATAGGCAGCATAACCTTTAAGAAATGGTGGTTTTTACTGAGAGTAGTGAACACCTTCGTGGGTGTCCAGCCAGAACTCCCTTGGGTCCATCCCTTTTACTTCCTTCCTCATGTTCTTGATTCACTATTTCTGGCTTAATCCTGCGCAATGCTCTGTCTACTACAGACCAAAAATACAAGTATTTTTGATATCCCTCTTTTATGCCTTAAAAGACATATACGTTTTATATCGTAAAAAGTAGACTGCCCCTGTGCCTTTCAGTCACTACCTTCTTCATTTCATAGTTCAACATATAAAGATTCCTTTATATGCCTTTGGCTGCACCACCTATCCCTCCAACCCACCATACTCTCAACTGTCCATCATCTATTTTGAAGCAGACTATGGGCACTGATGAATTCTCATTCACCTTTATTTCTTGCTTCCCTGGAGCAACCTAAGAAGCACAGAACAAAGGCAAGATCTGGCCGTGTCGGTGCAGTTAGAGCATGCCTCCTTACAGTCTGGTCTCGCTTCTACTAGGAGTTCAGCCAGTGTTCCCACAGTCTATACATACCCTTGTGGGTTCCAAGCACAATGCCGTCCCCCACAGCTGATTTACTTCCTAAGCAAACAGTGTGTGCTGAGCCGCTGCGCCACACTATAAAGGGCAGCGTTCAGAAGATTTTTTACTCTGTGACTCCCAGGCCCTCTTAACTTCTGTCTGATGGGTGCAGTTAGCTAGGAGGGATCTGCAGTTACTCCCAGAGAAAGCTTGGGCTGGGATCCCACCAGTCCTGCTGGCCACATCAGAGAGAAGCAGCATCTCTGATGGCTCTTCCTTCTGCCAAAGGAGTGGACGCAGCACTTGCGGCCCCGCAGCCGGGTGCGGGGCCATGATCTAACAGCAAGACTCATCAGCAAGACTCGTCTATGCAGAGACGTCCTCTGAGGACCTCATTGAGCAAGGTTGCCAATTAAAAGTGAGACTGAGAAGCTTCAGAGGCCCTCATCCAAATGCCATCATCATATTACCCCATTTCTTTGCAGGTGCCAGCTCTAGTGCTAAGAGTATGAAATGGAGATGAAATGAAGGGCTTAGAGGGAATGTAGGTGGAAAGAAGGCCCTCCAAAGGCAAATGAGCCTTGTAATGGTCAGTGGCAGTTACAACCCTGAGCCAAACCACCTCTCCTCTTAATTCCGAATGTCTAGTCACCCTTCCCCCCCAGGTTGCTGTGTTTTATGTTTGTTTGTTTGTTTTCTGAGCCTGATAAATACGGACAATCACTAAGCTTATTTGGCTTGTAAATACCCACTGTTTTGTAGGGAGATCTCTTCCAGGAATCTGCTCATTGTTCATGTGTTTCAGGAAACATCATATTCTAATCTCCAACTAAACTATTTCCCAATCCACCTGCAGACAAGGGATTTGATCACTAAAGACACTGTCCTCACCTGAACCCCTCCTTCTGACTGTTCTTGTAAGCCCTCTCTGTGTAAGCATTTCACATCATAGATGAAAGTTGATTTAATTACTACTTACCATTGTGTGGGGATTGGGTCACCATGATGACTGACAAGATCTGTGAGAAACCCAGATTAGGATCTAGAGCAGGGAACAATGTGAGAGTCGGGGAAGTATGAGAAGCAGGGCAGGCAAGCTGGGAACTGCTCAAAGGCTTCAGAGCTGCTTCAGGAAGAGGTAGCAGAGAGGGGACCACATAGTCAAAAAAGGGTACACTCTTACTTGGACCCACTGGGCAAGGACTGCTTGCTATTTTTCAATAGTGGTGCTAAACCTCCGGGAAGTGGGAAGAGGTGAATGAATCACTCAACTGATCAACAGTAAACATGGAGGAAAAAGTGAGCTGAATATATATAGGAAAAGGTGCCTGGTGGGATTAAAATATGTAGAATGAATCAAATCTCGCAGCTAACTTTCAAAAACTCATGATGAGGGCATGCATCTTGATGTTTTAGTTTTTTCACCAATGTTCTGCAATATTATAACTTACTGTATACCAAACTTTCTCATTCAGGAAGATTCAGAGAGAAAACTAAGAAAATGGGGACTAAAACTATAGATGGCCCTACAGAAATTTGTAAGTGAATGTTGCACTTTTTTTTTTTTTGGCACATTCAAGGGCTTCCACAGTAGAGACTGTAAATCACTAGCTTGCATGACATTAGTTCACTAAATAGAGTCTTTTAGCTTTTAAAGTTTTATTGTTAATCATCTTCTTTAGATTTACAATGTTGTGTAATTCAGCACTCAATAAATCATTCTCTTCTAAGAGCTACATTGATATGCATCTTTCCACATTATGCATGCTTATTAAACAAAAGGAAACTCCTATACATCTACTATATTCTGTGAAACCATAACAGAGAAGCTTGAGGAAAGGTCAAGTTCTCCATTTGACAAAGACCATCCCATGTTTGAAATAAAAACCTTGCAGATAATTTACACTAGTTTTAGAAAGCACATTCAAAATCACCTATTATTCATAAGATGTCACGTGGAATTCTCCGGAGGACAGAGATCCAGGAATTAAACTGGAACATTCACCATGTTGTTTTAGATGGATCACCCTCACCAGTCGACAAGAGCACCATTAGTTCTAAGTCAGATGAGTCAGCTACCATGGTCACAGCGTAGAAGGCTAAGGACTCCTGCACAAGAACATCTTATAAAAATACTATCAGCTGGTCAATATCAATATAAAAAAAGGAACACATTGTCAAAAATCTGTAAAACTGAAAGTCTATGCAGCTGCAAAAGCAACCAGGAGATGTCCAGAAGAAAGATGCTCTTCAATGTCAAAAGAATGTCCCTAGTAGTAAACTACAGTAAGAGTAATGTCTGATTTGATTCCCTGGTACATATTCACTTCGGGGACCAATTTTGGACAAAATGGCTTATGGTTCACTTAGGTGGAGTTGTTTTTTTCTAACAAAGCTGATTTACTGTTATTTTTATTCTTGTGTAGAAGAATTGGGGTGCAGGGGGTAAGGGGAGAGGATCAGAGGATTCACCAGAAACAGTAGAGAACAGAACAGGTGGATTTACTGAAATACACTGCTAAGGGGAGCAGTGGGCGAAGACAGAAGAGATCTGCTGTGCCATGTGGATTAGCTCCCTGGCTGGGAATTGAACTCAGGCCTTTGAGGTTATATTGCTGAGACTTATCTCCTAGGCCACCAGAGGTCTGATCTACTGTTGTATCTTACACTTAAGAGCTATAGCATAATTGTACCCTGTAAAAGTGACTTAAGGGGCCTGATTCCTTTCAAATGAATGTAAATTTCATCAAACACAAGACATGGTGATAGGCCTGGTATGTCCTCCTTATTGAATAAATCAAACTGCTTGTACTTCCTCACACCTAGCTCTACTCCCCCCGAAAGTCCCCTTATCTGGCCCTATTTTGCTACTCAGAGCAGGTCCCCACATCCCAGAGTTCTGGAGTTATCAAACATCTTGGGAAACTCATAATATTTGCACCTGGTTCATACTCACTGTAATTGATACATACTCACTTTCACTCTCAAAACTGTCCCCACTATAATAATAATTTAAAAAGATGTAATAACAAGAGTTGATAAAAATGTGGACCTATTGAAACCCTCATACATTGCTGATGGGAATGGAAATTTGTATGGTTGCTTTGCAGTCTGACAGTTCCCCAAAAGGTTAAACAAAGTTACCATATGACCCAGCAATTCCATACCCAACAGAGTGAATATATGTCCCTATATGTCCATATAAGCTTGTACACAAATGGTCATATCATCATTACTCCTAACAGCTCCAAAGTGGAAACATTCCAAATATCCATAAGCTGATGAAAGGATAAATAAAACGTATGCTCATATAATGGAATATTATTCACCAATAGAAAGGAATGAAATATTAATACATGCTACAGCATGGATGAACCTTGAAAGCATGATGGTAGCTGAAAGAAGACACAAAAGGTCACATATTGTATGGGTCCATTCATATTAAATATTTAAAATAGGCAAATTTATAGAGACATAAAGTAGTTTGTGTGTTTCCGGGATTGGAGGGTCGTAATGATAGTAAATGGGTAATGACAGCTAAAAATTATGAGATTTTGGGGTGGCAGTGGTAAAACTTGATTGTGGTAAAGATTGAACTATAAACTATTGAATTGTACACTTTAAATAATATATGGTATATATGGTAGATGCATTATATTTCAAATACAGATGTTACAAAAAGTAATAAATTTTATGATTAAAAAAAAGTAATAACTCCCATGAACAAATTAGTTAACTAGTCACTTAACACAGTACCAAATACCAGGTCCTCAGAAATCAATGGGGCTTGGTCCTTTAGCAATGACCTGGTGAAACCTCCTTAACTTGAATAAACCAGGTCAACTGGCCAATTACCATCTTTTCAAAGCATCATATTTTGATGGATGGTAGAGAGAAACAGGATGGTGAATTTCTGTAATTTAGTCTTTTGGAGGAGCAAAGTCAGGTTTGTTCTCTGAAAATTACTTACCAGAATCTACAACATCTCAAAAATGAAGTATTGAGCATAAAGTTCTTAGAAATAAATAGTAAAAACCCTTAAATATGAGAGAGAAAGTTTTTTACTTACTTAAATGTGTTCTAAGAAAGTACATGGAGACTTTAGAATATATTACTTAACCTGCTGTAAGATCAGCATTTGAAAAAAATTCACATTACTCTTAACTCACTGAAGACAAAACATTTCCTGTTCTCTGACCAAAAATTATTCTGTCCTCATTCACACTAAGTCTTTGTCCTCCTATTCTAATTGCCATTGATAATCCAAAATTCTTGACAGCCTCTGTATGATTCACACATCATTTTGCTTTGTTTTTTCCATCTTTAATTATTAAGGTGAAGGCTTACCACACTGCCTATGGAGTATATGTCTTAGAGTCAACTCCAGATTTCTAAGAAGTGATAACCTAGACATTTCCATTTTAAAGGCTCCAGGGGAGCCTTTAAAAATCACCATTATATTAGGAAAAAGTGAAATCTTCTGTTGAGGATATTATGACTGTTATAGTGAAATAACAAACCAATGAGCATTCACCCTTGTGAATTCAGTTGAGCCTGCCTAGTGGATGGAGTGGGCACCCACCCCTAAAGAAGAAGGTCCTTGAGTCTTGACGTTAACAAAACAGACTTTCAGAAAGAAATCCAGAGACTTCTTCAAATCCATCTGACCTCCTCTGGAGGATCTGTCATGAATTCCAGACAGCAGCATATCATAACAAGTGCAGTCAAGACAGAAGTAGGGAAGCAGAGGGCACAACTAATTCCAGATAGAATAAGAAATCCAAGATGCTAATTAAATACAATCAAATAATTGTATTTTGTTCACAAACTCACATGATACACATACCAGATAATAAGGTATAACTCTAAAGTATGAAACCAATCTTTGTGTAAAGGATGTGTAATTAACCCTGTTACTTTCTACTCTGACCCAATCCTGTGTTTTCAAAACAAACACTGGCATTGTGTCTCCAACATAGATGAGTTCTTCAATATTCCAGTAGAGGTACAAAGGAAAGGACCCAAGTTTACTTCTCTTGTTTCTGTTTTCTTCTCTTGGATTTTGAAAAAAATAATGCTGAGTATGCTGTGGACAAGCTAGTACATGACCACTTTAATACTAGAGAAAATGCTTAAGAAGGTGGAGGTGCCCGTCTTTTTCTCCTGTGAGCTCTTCATGTGGTCTATACGATTTCACTCCATTTTCTGCCTTTTTTTCTTACCAGATGCTTTCACTTCCCCATGCTCATTCCCACATGTAGTATGTTCCCTAATTCTTTCACAGTCACAGGAAATTAAATGACCAAAGCTTAAATAAGGGTCACCCTATGATAGACTCATCTCACATGTAAATTGCCAGGATGCAGAGCATAAATGCCACTTCTCTCAAATAGGCTTGAGACAATCTCTGAAAACTAAGTAAAATATCAATTGAAATAGTCAAAATATGGAATGTCCTGGTCAAATTGACATCTAATCAAATGCTTATTCATAAAACTATGCCTCAATCCTCTTTTGGTTTGAAAAAAAAATTATAAGATGCAATAGTTGATTCCTTGGAAGTTTATTGTACTGAAAATAATTTTATAGTAATGCATTCTTATAACTCTGAACACCAGTGATATTGATGTGTGTGATATTGTGATTATAAGGAAAATACATATTTGATCAATGACCAAAATGTATTTCTCATATACCTTTGGTCTTCATCCAAAGCTCCTGTGTCATAGCTCCCAAATCAGAGTTTCCTAGTGTTGAAAATGAAAAAGGTGTCTTTTATTATGTGATGAGGTGACTTTTAGAAGTGCCTAAGGTGGTGCAGCGTTTAAGCGCTGCACTGTGGAGCTGTCAGCAGTGGCGACTCGAGTTCGACACCCAGCTGGGGAGATTCCCACATGGCGCGGCAGACCTCTCCTGCCTCACCCGCTGCTCCCCTCAGCAGTGTGTTTCTGTCCATCTGCCTGTTCTGCTGCCCACTTCATCTCTGGTGAACCCTCTCGTCGTCCCACAACTCTGGCCTGTACCCCAGCTTGTATGCATAAATAAATAAATCTTAAAAAAAAAAAAAACAAGTGCCTATGGTTAGAGCATAGCTGTCAGGAGAATCAACTGAAATTAAAGGGTTGGAATTTCCAGTCCCACCCTAGACCTCTGGGGAGAGAAGGGAAATGGGAGATTGAGTTCAATAGGAACAAGCAAATGAGTAAATCAATCATGCCTATATAATGAAACCTCCATAAAAACTCAAAAGGATGGGGTTCAGAGAGCTTCTAGCCTTGTGAACACATTAACATTTAGGGAGAATGTGGTGCTTGGAGAAGACAAGGAAGCTATGAGCCTTTCCCCCATCTCTCCCATCTGGTTGTTCCTGAGTTATATCCTTTTATAACAAATCAGTGACTGAGTAAGCAGATTTCCTGAGTCAGTGAGCTGCTCTAGCAATTTAACTGAACCTGAGGAGGGGTTCCCGGGAAACTCTTTCTATAGCCACCGGGTCAGAAGCACAGGTAACAGCCTAAGTTTATGACTAACTGGAATCTGAAGTTTAAGGAAGAGGTTAATGGGCAGGAGGTTGGTCAGAATCACAAGTAATAGCTTGGATTATGATGGACGTGGAAGGCAATCTTGGAAGACTGATTCCTTTACCTGTACATCAATGATGTCTCCAAGTAGGCACTGCCAGAATTGAGGACTGAGTTAAACTGTGGGATATACAGTTGATGTCAACAAGTCATTATGTCTGTTTGGGGCAAGGGGAAGGGGATAAACCCCCTTATAAGCTTATCGGAATTTGATGATTAGGACACCAATCTAATGTCTGAACACTGAAATGTAAGAATACGGAATGAAGTAAATATATACAGAATTCAGGACATACCCTAGAAGTTGTTTAGTTTCTCTTTTTTTGAAGGAAATCTTAATGTGGCATGGTTTCCCTATAACCTTTCTACTTAGTACAAGGAGAGGAAAATGTTCTTACAGTTCATGAAGACTAAGAAGCATATTTTTATGTATAAATTGAGTAAGGGGGAAAACTTATTTCTGTGTCAGACTCACAGAAATGACTATAGAATTTAAAAATGAGGTTGAATCAAGTGAAATTATAATAAGAATGATAATGCAAGAGTGAATGTTGAATGCACAATAAAGTGCCCACATACTTAAATGTCATCATGGCATGACAAGTAGACCTAACACAGCATGAGAACAGCTCCCACAAGTGTTACACTTCTTCTGCAGTACACAGAAATAGGACCCCATCATTGCTTTCATCTATCATTTCCAATTTACAATCCTCTAGAGCTGAAACTCTGAAAATAAATGTATTACTGTAATTAATAATTAAATGATTATGACCAGCAAATAATTGTAAATAACCATTCTTTCAGTGATAAAGGAGACCCATAAAATTAAATTATACCTTGTCTAAACCAAAGTTTTACAGTGATTAATGATAAACACAGATCCCCTTTTAAATCTACAAATCCCTGGTCCAAAGAGAGCCATCAATAAACTGAAAAAGTTCAAGAAGTTAGTGGGACTAGCATTATCTCTAAACCGTAGCAATGATGAACATCCATTAACCAGAAGACATTATCACAGAAATTCTAGAAGATGGAAAAAAGCATAATCGAGCAGGGTCTTTGAACATTGGTCTCTCTGGAGTTTACTTCTCATTCATGACTGGGGTCTGTCAGTGTGACTGTATGAAATAATTGTGCTATAAGATTTACAATCAACCCTGAGCCTTTGTGTGTGTTTGTGTGGTGTGTGTGTGTGTGTGTGTGTGTGTGTGTGTGAGAGAGAGAGAGAGAGAGAGAGAGACTACATGTGAATATGCACACACATATACATATAAAGGAAAATAAACAAGAGTACAGTCCTTCATTTATTGATGGGAATACAGAACCCCTCCAGGTACCACTAAACTCCTAATTAGACACTTACAAGGCCCCAAGCTGATCTATAGCATAACCACCCCATCATCTATTACTTCCAGTGGAGTTAGACAAGAAGGAAAAAGTAAATACCCAAAGTATAAATCAACATGAAGGTCTCCCAGCTTATCTCTGAAATCATTAAATGACTCTAAAATATGTGACACAAGAATAAGCCTTCTCTTGAGCCTGGAAAGCACAGGTATCTGAAATCTGGAGTTCTTAAGAAACTGTAATAGGATCCTGGCTCTGTAATCTAACATACAGCATCTGGGGCCAATATCTGGCTTCCCAAGAAGGCAGAAGATGTGTACCTACTCTTCCTGGCCATGTGTTCCTGGGAGGAGTGCCACATGGCCAGCTGACTGTGAAAGATCCAAGGCATGGAGGCCCCACAGTCCTGCTCAACCTGGAGAACTGAAAAACTCTGTCCTTACAGACTGGAAAAAGCTGTTGCAAATTGACAACCCACTGTCAAGGCTAAGGAATAAAGGTGTTTCCCAGTCATTGGAACAGATACAGATTCTTCTCCTTTTCGACTAGGAGCTGCCCCAGCAAGGATTGCCAGGTCTTCCACTCCCTCTCAGTCTGAAGGGATAGCCTGAGAACTCGACCCTGACAGTGCACTGGTGCTGAGAGCAAGCAACCCAGAAGCAGGCAAAGAAAACCCTGCAATCTCTGAAAAGGGACTTGGTCCCTAAGGGGAAAAGGTTAAACTAAAAAGAGATGGGCTGTCCTAACAGAAGAAAACATTACAGGGCATAGGAATGCAAACCCTCAAAGTGATGTAATTAGGAACAAACAAACAAACAAAAGCTCTGAAGCTCGAAGAATTTTGGAAATATTTAAATTCAATAATCTAACTGAAAGAGAATAGTCACTTCTAAGAACAAAGTAAGTTGTTTGGAACAGGAATTGCAAACTTTCTGCAAAGGTTGAGTCAGTAAACATTTTAACATTTTAGATTTGGTGTCCATATGGTCTCTGTTGAAATTGTCCAACTTTGCTATTGTAGCATGAAAGCAGCCATAGATAATACATACATAAATGAACTTGGCTGCATTCCAGTAAAACCTTATTTATGGAAACAGGCAGCAGGATGGATTTGGCAAGCGATCTGAAGTTTGTAGATCCCTGGTTTAGAAGGTCAAATTAAAAAATCTATCACAACACAGAAGAAAAAGATGAATAGATCCAGGAAATTAAAACTGCAAAATCAGTAACTCAGTCTGAAGGAGAAAAAGAACCAGGTGGGGAACAAACAATTGAAGAAATAACAAGAAAACTTTCCTTAGAAAGACTTAAACCTTCGGGCTTAATCCGGCATCTCCTGCTGAAATACCTGAACTATGAGAATAAAGACCAAAACTTGTAAACTTGCATTAAGAAAAAGTTACCTAGAAGAGAAAAAAATGTATTTAACTTTTCATCACTGTCAACAAGGAAAACTACAAATTGGAGGATAATTTCTTAATAAGGTGATAATACAAAATAAACATGCAAAAATTAAGTCTTCTCTACACTTACCTATAAAAACAGATAACCAGTCCCAGACATCATGACAACAGCTATAAAAGTGAAAGGAAACTGATAAATATTAACAAAATTATATATTTTTTAAAATTAATTTTTTACATATATAAAATTCTAATCTAATCCCAATACAGTGTTTAGAGGAAATGGAAGCAATTATTTTTAAGTTCGTATGGGAGAGAATATTAGAATTAACCAAGAAACATTTGCAAAATAAAGAATAGTGAGGGGACATTTTCTCCACCAGATATAATCGTATTATAAAGTCATCATATTTAAAACAATATGTCACTGGTGTGGGAATACACAAATGTATCAGCAGAACAGGACAGAGAATTCAGAAACAGATCCAAGTATACACTAAAACACAATATATGAAGACAAATGTAAACTTGTCTCCTAAATCATACTTGCTAAAATAATTATCTATCTAAAGAGAACCAAAAATTATATGAGAAACAAAAATAGAATTCAAATGGATTGAAAATATTTTTTTTAATTATAAGAAATTTAGGAGACTATTTTTTAACCTCAGCATCAGAGAGAATTTGAGTCAATAAATACCAGAAAGGAAACAGTAGACATATTTAACTTTAGTTTTATGTCAAAAACATCATTACAGTAAAATGACAAATGGTAGCTGGGGAAAATCTTGCCACATAGATGAAAGATGAGGCTAATATGCCTAACCAACAAAACTCTTTCAAATCTGCTAAGAAAAAGATAAGTATGCCAGTAGAAAAATATATACCAGCAATGAATAGGAAATTTGCAGAAGAGGAAATCCTAGTGGCTAATAATTACATGATAGAATACCTGACCTCACAATATTAGGAAAAAGCAAAGGCCAGATAACATTTTTCACTCTTCATGTCAGCAAGAATTTAAGACTAATAACTTCTGGTGCTCGCAACAATATAGTAAAAAAGGGCATTCATATACTGTTGGGGGTGGGGAAGGAGTGTGAATTCCTCCAGTCTTTTTGCAAAGAAATAAACCCTTTGTCTAGAGCTGCCACTTAGGGGAATTCATCCTCATGAACGAAAATCACTAGATGACAAAGACATTAGTGATAGGCAATCATTTGCTGCCTTACTTGCAGCACTAAAAATCTGGAGGCAACTTAAATGCTCAATGTGATGAGACTGGCGAATTAATTACAGCAAATCTATACTATGGATAATATGTGTTATTAAAAAGAATGAGTTGGGTCTATATATATATTGAAATAAAAGGACATCAAGATATAAACATTTCTACCATTCCTTAAAAGCCCCACATGACACTTGTGTATGTGTTTTACTAGGTGATCATGAATAAAAGTTCGGGAAGATTACACATATACATCCAAAGTGAACACATTTGGGAGGGAGGGGAAACAATGCTGACTTCTACTTTGCACACACTTAGGTCGTTTTAAAACAAAAAGTATGAATTGCTTTTATAGCTTGAAAAAAATCAATAAAGCAAATTAAAATAAATCAGGGAAGTGTAGTTTCCCATGAGAGAGTGGCAGTTTACTGAAAGGGAATTTCTCCCAAAAAACACAGAAATTAAGAAGGAGAGAAAATGAAACCATCTCTATCTAACATATTATATCCAAGACTCACGATATAACTGGCAGGACCCAGCACAAAATGAAAATGGGTTGCCCTAGCCAAGGGCAGAGATATCAATCTTCCCTTCCTAAGTGCCCGGCATCACAAATTACAACAGACTGGTCACCATCAAGAAATTGCAGCTTCTGTGCTGGGATTGGCTCTGTACCGGGATCAGAGCTGATTGAGACCCCCCCACCCCCAGGTGTCCACTATAGCCACCATGATAGGAAAGTCGATCTTTTCTGTACCTGCTCTCAGGCCTTGGCTGGTCTGGAGGATGAGGGAGAATACAAACCTCCACTTGCCCATGCAACTGGGCCAACGCAGCGAGAGGGGCAGTGATTGTGGGCTAGGGGCAGGAGCAGGTGGCTAAGAATTCATCCAGGAGAGCTGGGAGGGTAAGGAGGGGCTGGAGAGAAAGGGAAAATAGGACCAAGTGTGAATTCAAGGTCCTGATGTATGGCTATAGTGCCACCACACTTAACACACATTTGAAAATTAATTTACTAGAATTTTAAGACAGTGACTTAAAGACAGAGCATCCCAAGCAAGAGGCCCTTCTAAGAGCTGGGCCTTGTGCAACTCCCCTGGTGGCCTGCCCCCCCAAGCCAGCCTGGGCCCCAGCAAAGGAGGAGATGGAACACACCATAAACTTCAATGAATGAGTGGGGAGGGAAACAAGCACCTGGAACCAGCCAGAACCTTTCCAGAGAGGAGTCAGGTGGCAATGACCTGTAACTGAACAGATGAAAATCACCTCTAAAAAGAGTTTCCCAGCCTGAGTTAGGAAATACTAAAACAAGCCTGATATTTGGATATTAGGACTGAAATGTTTAAGAGACCAAAGATGGTGTCCTAAAAGAATGTCACTTACAGGGAAAGGAAGAAGGAGGGTAATTTGGAGCTCCGCTACCCTTGGGTGCTTACTACTTCATCAGGGGAAAAGAAAAGAAACAAGGACTAGAAATTAAGCGTCCTTTGGAAGCAAAAGAGGTTTACAAAATCAGAAGGCATAATAGCCCTAGCTGTCTCCTGCAAAGGTGTCATTTTTTAAATCATCTTTCCCTGCACAGAAAGGTGAAGGCACACACAAACCAAAAAACCTAGAGGGATCTCACCGTGGCCTGTACAGAACCCCTGGTTATTGTCAGCCCAACCAGGAAAACACAAGACATTTCAAGTGGGACGAAAATGGCAGGTACAAAAGAAACCAACTTGGAAGAGTTGACAGTAATAAAAAGGAATTAATTCTAATTAAGATTCTTTTCATTTCAAGTTACGATTAATGTTCCAACCATTATTCAACTCTATTTCAAAAGTAGAAACTTGATAAAAAAAGAAAAACAAAAGCAAAAAACAAAGACTAGAACATAAGCCCCATTCTGAGAAAAGCTGAAGGGAACTAAGTGCGTCATTACACACCTGGATTTGGGAGTTTGGTGTAACAATACATGACTAGAGAAAAGAGGGGGCTAAAAACCCATTTAGGGGTGTGAATCTAAAAAGAACACCAACCTCTCATTCTTCAGAGCAATTATTTCAATTTTTTAAATGACTGAATTTTCTAAATTGGAAAGCATTTATTCAAATGGTTCAGAGTTATTTTTCTGTCTACTTTTGAGTTTTTTCACTGTGGCTCTTTTCTACACAATTCCTATCTCCTTTTAAAAGGAATTCACAAACTCCAAGGTATCTCTCAATTTCTGAAGAGTTAACACTTAAAGTTCTTTCAAAGAGTTCCATCATACAGGATCTGGTTGCTAAGCAACAGATTCTTTGGAAACTGTGATGCACAAGAGATAAAGACTGGATCTGAAAGGTACGTTGTAAAATTTTTCAAGTAACGATAACACTATTTAGATCATTCTACTTATTAATTCTACATAAATTCCCAAAAGCGTTATTTCTTTTTAGTGATCTTTTAGGCCACATTAATGAAGAGAATATGAAAGCATACCTCCTGTTAATAGGAATGGAAAACAAAATATAGAACACTCAAACTTCATCATATTCTATAAGCGTATTAAGTCAATTCATGTAGAATTATATTGCAATTAAATATAAGTAAATAATTCCTAGAATTCATTTGCAACCAATGTTATCAACTAAACCCCCCCCCCTTTCTGCAAGGTTTAATTTCAAGTTTGCTATCAGCACTATGTAATTAGCACTGCAAGTATGTCAAGTTTTTCCTCCAGCAGTGTAGCCCTAGTCTTCTAGGAAATCTTTGGAGGATGATGTCAAATGAAGAATGTTGAAAGATAACTATGTTCACTGAAAGTCATCTTCACACCAATGAAATTTCAAAGGAATAAATACACAGGCAATCCTCAATTCTGTTTCTCACACTTGGAAGATTTCTTTAAGAAGCACAATGAAAAATGATATTTTGAGTGGCTTTTGCAATCATTTTGAAGACAGGCTTCAGAAATACGAATTTGGAATCAGATGCTGTGAAAGGAGAAAACTGCTAAGAAAAATGTACCAATAACAACAAATGGCATTTCGACAGCAAGTATTGTTCTTTTCAACCCTACCTGTGTTAGTGATTAGGGGTTTCCAGATAAAGAACATATTTCCAAGTACTACCTGATAACTACAATGCTTTACCCAAAATGGACACTGCTTCCTTTGTAATTACTTTGAGCTAATATGTTTATTTATGAAAAGACAAACTGCCCTCAGAAAGTGCCTGATGTTGCTCTGAAACTAGACATTTACCCAGCAAGCAAGGAGGTTGCTTCCTGCTCCTTGTACAGATTAATTTGCTTTATGATTTTTCTTGAGCTGAGTTTATAGAAAAAAAAATATTTCCATCATATAAATAACATTTTCCCTCTATGAATATGAGGCTTTGCTCTCTACTGGGATGGGAGTCATAACTGGAGAGGTTAGACTTAGTAAAAAGTGACCTCAATGGAAAGGACAAAATAGAGAATTATCTACCCAAACTGATGCCTTTAAAAAATTAATGGAAAAATTGATGAGACATAGTCTTCTACCAAAGCACAAAGCTTTAATCATTCAAAAAAAAGCATCATTCTTCAAGGGCTACCTCTGCCAGGAAGAAGGATGAGCTTGTTAGGTCTACCTCCCTTCTAAATAAAAATATGGTAACAACCTCTTTATACTTGTTCCCAAAAAAGGATATGCAGAGAAAGGTATCACAGAAGTATCTTCCTCAAACAACAACAATTAAAAGAGCCCCCCAATCTTGTTGGTGGTAAGGTTCTTGTAATAGAGACTTTCACTTCCAGTATCGGGGACACAAGGAAATTAGGGTCAACTCTACCAACAAAGGGTAACTAAAAGTACTAAATAAGATATTTTAAAACATCCCCTTGAAAGCCTCAAAGAAATATTAATATAGTGAGGAACTCCCAGGTCAAATTCTAAAAATTCAGAACCCAGTGGGGTAAACCTGCTACCCAGAAGTATTTGCTAGTTTCAGTCATGAAACTGAGTGACTTATTTTAAAACTGCAAGTGGAAAAGGGGACTGAAGTAAAGCCAGAGGCACCAACGAAGGAGAATGCAGTGGACTACGCACCTAGTTCATCTGTGGCCCCAAAGGGTCACAACTTGAGGAAAGCATGAACCAGAAATGAGCCAGCTTTGAGGAAGACTTGCAGCTGCTTTACACCAACTAGGTCATCCAGGAACCTAAAGCCTAGAGCTCAGATTAAGCCAGCTACCCCACCAGCCCCACCTCATACAACCCTCACCTTTGGCAGAAACAAAAGAAAAACACTATGAAGGATAACCAAGCACACAAGACAACAGAAGCAAGAACCAACATAAAGACATAGCCTTCAAATGAACAGATACAGACTATGACACAGCTATAATTACAGCAGTGAAACACCCTGAAATTTTCAGGAGGGAACTGGAAATTATTTTTTAAAAATGACTTGACAGACTTGAAAAAGAACAGTCAAAAATTTTAGAGCTAAGGAAAAAAGGTAAAGACCAAATTAATGAATCAGTGAAAAAACTTAACAGCTGTTAACATACAACTGAACAAAGTAATAGTAAGCCACAAGATGTCAGAAGAGTGATCCAGAATGCATCAAAGAAAGGCAAAAATATGGAAGAGGGAGCAAAAGAAATGGAGAATACAGTAAGAAAGCTGAACATCTATTTCCTGGGAGTTCAAGAAGAGTGAGAAAATGAGGATGAAACCTCATGTGAGGAAGTCATAGCTTAGATTATTTTAGAATCAATAAAATACATCAATCTATGGACTCAAAAGAACTAACAATATCCAAGCAGTATAAAAATGAAGAAATACACACCTACACACATCACAGTGAATCTGCAGAAGAAAAACAAAACAAAAAAATCTTAAAGCAGTCAGAGAAAAAAATACAGATGACCTTCAAATGAATCATCTCTGGAGTAGACACATCTCAGCAGCAACAAGGGAAGCCAGAAGACAGAGGAATGATCTTCACTGTTCTGAAAGAAACTGAACTGCTAAGCTAAAATTCCATATGCAGCTAAAATATTCTTCAAGAATGAAGGTGCCATAAGGATATTTTTATAAACAAAAATAGAGTTTACCAAAAGAAGACCTACACCTAAGGAAATAAAAGGTATTCCTCAGGCAGAAGAAGAATGATACCAGGTGGAAAGAATATAACAAGGAATAACAAATTAAAGCAGCACATATTTAGGTCAACCAAAATAACACTGTAGAATGCAGTAAGAACATCTTGTGTAAGAATAACTTATGATGTTTAACATAGAGGGAAATAATGTGTAAACCAAAAGGAAGACAAACTTTTCAGGTTCCTAGAGGCAAGATTCACTTTAGACTTTGGCAAGTCACGGGTATGTGTTCTATTTTCTCTGATTACACTGATCAACAGTGAGATCATTACTGACTTTAAAAGGCCCTAATATGTAGTACCTTGGTGTGCTGAACATGAATATAACCCTGAAAATTTTTTATTAGCTCTCGTTTTGAAGATATTTCATATAATTCATTTTATGTTTCACCGTGTAAATTTATCCAGTAGGACTGCAACAACATCCTAAATCAGCCTAGAATGATTTGATATTGCATCGCATTGCATAATACCATCAAGCACACATCATCCAGAGTTGATTGCATCATTTTCTGATGCAATGCAAGACTACTGCCAGGCAGCTGCTGATGTAAGCTGACGTTAGCAGTGCACTGTAGAAAGCCCTGTCGAAAAGGTTGAGCATTGAAAATATTTCAGGCTTTGTGCAAGACAGTTTAAGCTACTGTTCCATAGAACTGTTATGATTTTATCCATTTAGGCACAATGCAGAACAGCAATGCCTCGAAAGTGCGTTAATAGCGTGGACAATTTCTGCTCTATTTGTGGGGAAGTGACATTTGCCAACCAGAAGAAAAGTATTACTTCTCAAGTGAAGAAGGCTTATCATCTTTACTTTGGATGCAAGGTTGGTGACCAAGACAAGCCTTGGGCCCCACATAGATGCTGTGCTACATGTACAACACAGCTTTCATAGTGGTTAAATGGCAAAAGAGCATCAATGCTGTTTGCAGTCCCCATGGTGTGGAGAGAGCCAAGCAACCACTTAAAAGACTGTTACTTCTGCTTGGTTCCTCCTCTTTCCGGCGGAATAATGAAGCAAAAGAAGTTGAAGAATAGTCTACCCAAACATTCCATCTGCATTGAGACCAGTTCCACATGGTGAGAGACTTCCTATCCAGAACCTCCAGCAGAATATTCTCTTGATTCATCTGATGAGGACAAGAGTGAGCTGTCCTGTTCTTCTCCTGTTCCATCAGCATGCAGTAATCCATTCACTGTGGTGCATCATCAACCCCACACAGACTAACACAGGAAGAACTAAATGGCCTGGTTCGTGATTTGGACTTATCCAAGAACAAGGCAGAATTGCTAGGATCAAGATTCCTATGGAATCTTCTAGAAGAAGATGTCATGATTACTTTATATTGAAAGCGCCACCAGCAGTTGGAGCCTTTCTTCAGAAAGGCAAGTACTCGGCTATTCTGTTCCGATATTGAGGACCTAATGAATGCCTTAGAAATCACTCATGACCCACAAGAATGGAGACTATTTCTAGACTCTTCAAAACTGAGTCTTAAGGCTGTGTGTTTGCACAATGGAAACCGTATTCCATCTATTCTATTCCTGAACAGCTGTACAAGAGACAAGCGAAGAAATCGAAGAAGTAGTCTATGACTTGATTTTTTTACAGGTATTAACCGTATTGGCATGCATTTTGTGATGTAAAAATCAATTTATTGCAGATCACAAAAAAAACTAGAGCCAAAATTAGAATTTGACTGTCATATTCGTGTTGAGCACATACAAATTGATAAGAAATGACTAATTTTATTTCAGTAACATGACTTTTGTAAAAATTTGCTGACCAGTGTTACCAAGTAAAGAAGAGAAATACACTAGGAGGGGCGATCAAATGATTTTTGAAAAATGTGATCCATATAAAAGAAGGCAAGAACGGAGTGAAACATAAAACAGATGGGACAAACAAAACAAAAAGTGGTAGCTCTAAATCTAAATATATCAGTGATTGCATTAAAATATAAATAGAATAAAAGAAAGTTGGTACAGAATCCCAGAACTTTAGAGTTAATAGGGAGCTTAAAAGTTAATTTCATCTCATGTTCTCATTTAATCCTGCCGCTCTCGGGATAATATTTTAATTCCTGGCAAAGCCCCGTGTGCAGGACCACACACCTCCCCTGCCTCATTTTTCACCCTTCATGGCTAGTGGTCTCCTCATAGGACAGGGCAGATTCTAACTGAGAGGCTATGAAAAGCTCAGTAAAATCTAAAAGAGAACAAAATAAATTTTAATGATATTGTGCTTTATGATTATCTTGGTAATTACTTGAAATAACCTGATGCTACATAATTAACCTTGGCCACCTACTGTGCAATTCCACAAAAGCTGAATCACATCTTGAGCTTCATTCCCTTTTTTGTATATCTGACACCAAACACAGTGTCTGGTATAGAATAGTTAATCTTTGACGTATGAACTGTCGGAGTATGGGACACTGCCCAACCAATGACTGTCACTGGCCTATACTGACTTCCAAGTATGTAAATCAGAGCTAATGGCCTGAATACCCTAATACCAATATTCTCAGTCTCCTCCAGATACTGCCATCACCATCCTGGCTAATCAGCAGCAGCCCTCATTAGGGGCAGTTCCCTAGCCCTGGGAACTTTTTCTCATATTAAATCACTTAACACTCTAACAACACTGTGAGACTGGTGCTATTACTATTCCCATTTTACAAATGGGCACAAAACTTGCTCAAGGTTACACAGCAAACAAGTGGCAGAGCTATGAACCTGGACAGTCTGAATCCAACGTTCATACTCTTAGCTACTATTACTAAAGAGCTCCCCTAGTTACCAAAACTGTCTCTAAGAACCCATAATGTGGCTGAATGATGCTACTACAGGTGGCTATTTAATCAAGAGTGCTGATATTATGTGCTGTTAGAACTTGACCTACAAAGAAAATACACCTCATGATGTTCAGCCAAAATGCACTTGCAGAATAATGATGTGTCTCCTGAAGCCTTCCATATCCTCCCCCTGTATCTGTGAAAGAGAAACTCAGTGGCCCCAGAAATGGAGTCATTGGGGAAGCCCAAGTCCACAAACAACTCAGGCCGGGAAGTCAGTTCACAATTACAGAGCTAGAGAGAGGTCGGGACCTTCTGCAGCCCAGTCTGATTATGGGCCCCGAAGAGGGGGCTGTAATTGTGCAGGCAAGAATGTAAAAGTGACCCTCACTTGGGGAATAAACCTCCCCTGATTTTACTCAGGGAGAGCCAAATTGATGAAAACAAGGGAGAAGGCAGCCCAGAATCCCAGCAGGAGTGTGGGACACGGCTTCAGGGAAGGAGGGCCTAACCCTTCCCCTGAATCATCACACAGCAGGGAGGAAAGTATGTGTTTGGGCCCCATCAACAGTGAGCAAGGATCTCTGAATCATATGACCTTGTTTCATTTCCCAACTTAAGAAAAACCTTGAGCAAGTTATTTAACCACTGTTTATGAATGTGTAAAATACAGATAATACTATCTACCTCACAAGGCTGCTGTGAAGACAAAAATATAACAAACCCACCTAGAGAGGCTACCATGGAGTCTAACAGAGCAGGAAATGCACTACATGTGAACTTCTCATCCCTCCTTCCAGTCTGACGAGAAGGAAGCAGGGCATGGGTGCGTGATTTCCCTCTACATGTTAGTCTAGTTTTGCTTGTGTTTATATGCGTATGCTTTTTCGCTCTTTCAAATGGGGGTTACTGAGAAAAGAAGTAATAATTGCTTATTGGGGGTGTGTGCCCAGTGTGACCAACAGAAGGAGTTTTGCGTACATCTTATATAAGACCTGTACTTACAAGTGCGGTTTTTGTTTTCACAAACCTTGTTTTCCAAAGAATCAAATCCAAGCCTGCAGACACCTCAGCCAAATGATCTCTTTTGTGCTGTACTATTTGCTGAAAGAAACTTAACTCCTCTAATTTTCATCAGGAGAAAATGAAGTGCTTCTAGAGTGGCATGCTTCAGGTGACCAAGAGCAAGCAGACTTGACAGCTGGTAAGTCTGGATGCTGCTAGCGTCTTCCTGATTCGCCCCATTCTGCCTAGTAATTGCTGCAAATGTGGCATGTTGCATCCCACACATTTCTGAGACATCCATTACTTTGGAAAATGCTGTCAGGTAAATTAAGGACAAAGACAAAACCTTAGTTCTAAATTTCCCTGATTTCTCCTTCAGTTACAGCACTTTATTTCAGGCTCTTGCTTTGCCAGTTGGCAGATGCAGTCATTAGGAATCAAAGAATCTGAACTATATCCTGAGTCTACACAGCCTTGCCTGAGACTCAGAGGCCTGGGCTGGGGGTGGACGTGGCCCCTCACAAGCTGGGTAGCCTTAGACAATTCATTCAACTTCTCTGAGCCCAAATTTCCTTACCTCTGACAAAAACACAGCACAACTAGGAGAATTAAAGAGGACAGAGATGACGGTGTGCTTTTTGCAAACAAGAAAAAATTAAATGTGGGATCTCCTTTTGTGAAAATACAGCCCATTATACCAACTACTTGTTTGGATTCAATTTCTTGACTATCAGTAGCATCATTCAGAAATTCTGCTTTTGATTTTGAAGAGGTAAAGACCTTTCCAGCTACATCCTATTTACGTCAATGGGTAAATAATGACTGGGAAAATGTGTATTAGTTAGGTTAGGTTCTATAACAAAAACCACAGACTGGGTGGCTTAAACATCATTTACTTTCTTGCAGTTCTGAAAGCTGGAAAGTCCAAGAAGAAGGTGCCAGCAGATTTGGTTTCTGGTGAAGGCCCTCTTTCTGACTTCCCACTGTGTCCTCACATAGCAGAGAGAGTATAGAATCTCTGGTGTCTCACCTTAAAAAGCCACTAGTTCTATTGTATCAGGACTCCCCCGAACCTCTTTTAACCTTAATCACTTTCTAAAGGCCCTATATCCAATACAGTCAGGGGGGAGGGTTTGAGGGCTTCAAAATATGAGTGTTGGGGGGGACACAATACAGTCCACAGCACTGTGTTTGACATGTACGTTCTCAGATTTTCTGGCACTAGCAGACAGCCCCTTTCCCATAAACAGGATCCTACAAGTGCATCTAACATGCTGTCTGTGTGAGACTTAGCCCCTGACTTCATCAGAAGGTGCACCCAGGGTCATTCCCTGGAGTGATGACATACACTGGCATGAGGAAGTTTTTGTCACCCAAGGTCAACGATCACATAGCTGGAAAAGAAACAAGTTCATTAAACAAACTAACAACTTACATGTCAAACTAATTCTTGAGGCGACAGAGCATCCCACCAAGACAGCTATACTTGCTCCCCATGCCTCTCCAGAAAGGCAACTCCCAGTCCACCTACATCTTGGCCATAAGAATACTTGCTCTGACTTTAATCTATATTCGCTGGGAGCTTACCAGGAGCCAGGCACTGTTCTCAGCCTTTGGGATAGAAAAAAAGAAACTTACGCAATAAAACAAGCAAACTGCCCTCATGGAGCTGGCAGTCTAATTAATGTTAATTTCCCACTTACATTCCACTTTGCTAAAAACACTGCAGTTTCAGAGTGAGAGTTGGGTTTGGAGGCCCAGGTAGGAACTTTCTGGACTTTGGGACCATCACTTCACTCTCTGCATCTCCATTTTCTCACCTGTCCGGGGAAAGAGCAGACTTGGCCTAGGTGAGCTACTAACCCAAACAACTTCATATGAATGACATGCCTTGGAATTTTCTGTATGACTACTCACAACCTCATGCTCTCTAGGACACATGCAGGAAAGTCTGAGGTTGGGAGTAGTAGACCTAGGTGTTGGTGGTAAGGATGACAACAAGAGGGGCTTAGCTTAGCTTCTGGAGCCAGTCACTCTGGGTATGAATCTTAGCCTACCCACTTAGTATTGTGTTTACCTGGAACAAGTCACTTGACCTCTCTGGGCTTTAAGGACTTGGTTAGGAAAATGCAATAATAGCATCTGTTTCATAGGATTGGTATGAAAATTGAATAGGTATGTACAAATAAATATGGATGTAAAGCAGTATTTAGTGTTAAGTAAGTTTTTGGTTGTTATGATTAATTAATTATGATTATTACATCAAATAAGTCTCAGCTCTCATCTGCACATGGCAGAGGCCTGCTAGATTACTCCACCAGTTTGGCTTCTGGTAAGCAGTTTGTCTCTTAAGCATCTTCACTGCAAGCTGACCTAAGGTAGCCTCTACGTCCAATGTGGTTTCCTAAGTCCAGCTCATCAACACTTCCTCCCCAACCTGGTCCCATTCCCCTGACGCCATGTCTCCACCTGACTCCAGAGTGCCGTAAGCATACAACAGGGGTCAGGGGAGGAGGGTCCCGTTGCTGTTTTCAGTCTTCTCTGCAATGGTGGTGGTGGGAATGTAATATGTTGCGGGCACTTTTGGAAAGCAATTCAGCCATGTTTTAATAAATTAAATGTACATTCACCATACAACACTGACACGCATTTCCCTCAAGAGAAATAAGGCGACCATATTCCACATGAGAAACTGTATGTCATAGCAGCGTTATTTCTAATAGCAAAAGATCAGAACAATCTGAGTGTCCATTAACTGATGGGTAAGTAAACTCAGAAGACATTGTATCCCAACAATGGAATATTACTCACCAATAAAAATAAACTGCTATTACAAACAACACAGGTGAAACTTGAAAAGATGTGAAGTGAAAGGAGCCAGACAGAAAAGACTTATCTCTTGTATAATTCTACTACATGAAATTTCTAGAAACCAACTCCGGAAGATGAGCAGTTGCCTGGTTCTGGGGAGGAGATGGGTACTAGGGATCTTTTGGGGATGATAGCAATGTTCTAAAACTGGAATATAACAATGCTCATATAACTATCAATTTGTTAGAATTCACAAAACTATATACTTAAATTGATGAACTTTATGGTTCGTAAATTATACTCCAATAAATACGATTTTTTTTTAAAGATTTTTTTTTTTTATTTATACATACAAGTTGGGGTACAGGCCAGAGGCGTGGGGCGGCGAGAGGGTTCACCAGAGACAGAGTGGGGAGCAGAACAGGCAGATCAGAAATACACTGTTGAGGGGAGCAGCGGGCGAGGCAGGAGAGGTCTGCCGCACCATATGGGATTCTCCCCGGCCGGGCGTCGAACTCGCATCGCAATACGATTTTAACAACAAAAAAGCAGTGCCAACTCCTAAAATACATAATTTACGCTAAAGAGTATCTTTTTCTGTAGTATAGATGGTACTACCAAAATCTATTACATTTTATTCTATGTTTAGACCACAGAAGGCATCTTCTGAGAAGTGCTCTCCCACCCTCCAAAACAGTAATGTTCAGACTGTTGAAATATAATTAGAAAGTTCACCGTAAGCTTCTACCACCAGTTTTATTGCAAATCTTGATTAAAAGGGATCACTTTTTTAAAAAATAGCATAAACATTGTAATTAGTATTAAAAAGTATAATTCTTTAACATTTGTTAGAATGTGAAGTTTAATGAATAAGAAAGCTGAAGGGTAGTAATAGAAAACTTAGAAAGGGGTGATGTCTTACAGAAGTCTCACGAATAAATCTATCCATTATAAACTGAATCTCCAAATCATATGTAATATTTTACCAAATTGGAAATGTTACCTAATTTGGTCTTTAAAAAAAAAGATTTACTTTTTATTTATTTATGCATACAAGATTTGGGGTGTAGGCCAGAGGTGCAGGAGTGAGAGGATTCACCAGAGGCAGAGTGGGGAGCAGAACACTGCTGAGGGGAGCAGTAGAGGAGACAGGAGATGTCTGCTGTGCCATGTGGGTTAGCCCCCTGGCTGGGGATTGAACTCATGCAGCAGTGGCTGGTGATAGATTGATAGCACTGAGACTTTAACCCCCTACACCACCAGAGAGGCCCCCTAATTTGGTCTTTTAAGGGTTTACACATGGCTCAATTCCAGACAGCTCTGGACCACCCCCTTCCTACAACTATGTGGTTTGTTTTGGTCTAATATCCTTCACAATGAGTGTTCAATGAGTGTTTTTAAATCATGCTGATATAGATGAAATATATGTAATATCTTTCTTTTCTCTAATTCTTTGTGCAATTAAAGGGTCTTTACCAACATTTCCTCTCCTTTACTGGATAATTTTAATGTAGAAAATAATCCAATCTTTCTAAAACTAACACCTATACTTTCAGTGAAAATAGTCCAATCTCTCATACTTGTGTAAATCAAAAACCTTCCACCACACATCTCTGAAATACAGGCTCCTCCAACTTCAGACTATAGTGAAGATCTCAGATAAGTTAAACAGGTTCCTTTGCAAAATTCTCATTCTTGTAGTAAATCAGGCTTGTCTCTCCAGATTGCTATTCTACATGGGTGGCTTTTAAAGCATGTTTGTTTATTGCTACTACTGGTCCATTATCCCCTGGGAACACAATGTTTTGTGTTGCTTGGATTGAGGACCCCCACAAGAACAGTAGTTGGACATCAATCTACCCAAGTGTATCCAAGTTGAAGTGTTTTGCTTCCTCTGTTTTCATCAGTACATTCTCTGTGATCCTTCCATTTCAACACGCTCTCCAGTGACAGCACAGAAGTCAAAATGAAGCCATTTTTCTAAATTTTGTTTTAGTCATTGAACTGAGAGTTTTACAGACGGGCAATTTAAATTTTAATTAAAATTCAGGGTTTACCAGGAGGCATGTAGACTGGATTTTACTCGTGCAGAAAGAAAATTAAGTTTAACCCACAGCATAACCTAGTGTACTTCTGCCTTGTCACTAGTCAAATAATCCTATGCCAGCATCTTCTCCATCACTGAGAACTTATTAATATATTTCTAGTAAAATATTTAATATAAAATGTTATACCTGGTCTAACAAATTATTCAAAAGTATTTGAATTTCAATTAACTATGCAAATGATTACTAAGTACCCATTTTACACAAAAGACTAATGGAAATGTGAGAGGAAATAAAATACATAATTCCTGCTTCCAAAAAACTTCCAGATTTGCATTTCTACATTATTAAAGTGTTTTGCCTTTCAAATGTAGATTTCCAAATACGGAGTAATATACTATTTAAAAAGTCTTTCAAATAAAAGTTTTTTCAATAATATGTAGCAACAACCAAGCAGCATTTTGATAAGTATGTTTACAAAACTTCCTAGGAAGTGACCCAATTGTTGTTCTCTTCGATAAACACATACTGATTTTTTTAAATGTAAAAAAGGAAGATGAACAGGAGGAAAGCTAGACAGTTACAAAGAAAAACTGTAATCAACAGAGGATAAAGAGCTCTTTTTGCAGAGTAGTAACTAGTATCCTTTGGAGGGGTAGTTCTTGGACAAAACATCTAGAGACAGAATGATTGAGATAGATAGATAGATAGATACAGATAGATAGATACAGATAGATAGATACAGATAGATAGATAGATAGATAGATAGATAGATAGATAGATAGATAGATAGATATATGAGACTCAGCAGGAAAATGCTTTACTAGGTAGTGAGAGTAACTCACAATTACATTCAAATATTTATTCAAATGCTTCATTACCAGAATACCTGTTTAACATGGAATGACCTTTAATGTCAAGAACCTTCATTGATGCCCCATATGGAAGGAAATATTGAGAGAAGAGCACATGCCATATATTTTACAGGTTGAAAATAAGTTAAGGTACGGAGGCACAACATTTTACTTATGATGCAAAAACAACTTTAGTAAGAATCACTAATATTACTGAGTAGTAATAATACTGAACAGAAGATGAAAATCATTACCCATATTTCCTCAGTGAACTATGCAGCATCTATGTCATGGAAGTGCTGAGACTATTACCTCCATTTTGCCCATGAAGGAATGGACATTAGAAAGTTTCAGCAGCTTGACCAAGGTCAGATAGTTGCAAAGTGACAAAGTCAAGGCCAGAGTCCAAATCTGTGCGAAGGCCAAGCCTCGCTCCCAACCTCCGTCCCTGACTGTCTCACAGGATAGTATTTTCTTAAAGCAAAGTTCACATTAGCC
The DNA here is from genome assembly GCA_004024925.1 of Scalopus aquaticus. Classification (NCBI taxonomy): domain Eukaryota; kingdom Metazoa; phylum Chordata; class Mammalia; order Eulipotyphla; family Talpidae; genus Scalopus; species Scalopus aquaticus. The sequence continues at coordinate 37,328 of PVIJ01007598.1, forward strand.
ATTGGATTATTTCTCAAGGGAAATAGCAAAACAACACTGATATGGTAAAGAAACCATTAGTATCTAGCCAACTAGCATTTCAGATTTTGCATTTAAAGTTTCCAAAGTTACATATATATATAAATAGAGCAGCTACAGCTGCTAAAGTGTCTCTGGAAAAGACACCAACAAGAACGTACCTCATTGTTCACCACCATCACAACCAATAATCAACAACTGAACACGTTCTTATGGCGCAAATCCTTCACTTGTACCAGCACTAAACTCATTGATGGCAAATGCCAATGTGCTACTATAAAACATCCAGAGGTTCTAGTTCTGGGTAAGATGGAGTAAGCACACTCCAATCTGTCTCCCAAACTAATGCAATTGTAACAACTGGAGTGAATGCATGGAACAATTATTTGAGACGTCTGAAAAGTAAATAGTAGCAGGTGGGTTGGAGAAGACAACCAGAATTCAAAGTACCACTGAATTGCTGGTGAGTTGACTATTTCTTTCACTGCTATTTCTTCACTTATTTAATGCAGTTTGAAAATTATCAAAGAACTCTCAAAAAACACCAATTCTGTCTTAAGAAAAAGGAAGGGTCTCCTAATACTCAGTGGGAGAGATTCCCCATTTTTTTCCATCTTTCCCCATTCTATTTTATCCCAGCCTCCAAGCCATCCCACAATAGCAGCAACAGCAATCCACAAGAGACTAAAACTTTAAGGAAAGTGAACCTTCCCTTTGATCAGAGAAGCTGTAGTCCCAAGAGGGTGGAGCAAGTCGCTGTCACTCTTTTTTTCTCATTCTGTTCTCTCATGAGTTGACTCAAATATAGCCACAATCACAGCAAGTGTGCTGCAGAGCAAGGTAAAGAAAGATTCAGATCCAGGGGGCCAAAGAAGGGAGCTCTAGGGAACTAGGAAAAAAAAAAATCGAGAGTTGCAGAGAAAGAGAGCCTGGAAAAGTAAAACCATAAAGTTATTTATGTACTCTGGGGTTACTTCCAATTTGCACTCGGAGACTTTGAGATCCCTTCCTAGGTCACAGATTGGCCACTGGGTGGCATCTACACTGGACATATATGTACTATACAGTATTTGAAAATGAACTGGTATTGAAACCACAAACTACAAGGGAGCCTGTAAGCTGAGCCCAACTGGTAGATTCCCGGCTAAAACCAAAACATCAAGATTTGCATTCAGAATTAACCAAGACACCAAGTCTCATAATAAAATCTGAAATTCCTGGACATAATTACGAAGTTACAACTAGCACAGGAAAAGACAATCGACATGCCAACACCAAAATGACAAAGATTTTAGAATTAGCTGAAAATGATTTTTAAAGCAACTATTATAAATATGGTCCAATAAGTAAAGGTTAACACTTGAAGCAAACAGAATGGCAGAGAGAGCCCCAGAAAAACAAGATATACATAAAAGAAAACAACCCAAGGTTTATATGATTTAGTTAGCTGAAAAAATAGTCATTATCAAAAATAGATAAATGGAGGCTAACAGTATTACCAACCTAATAAGATTGTCGTGAAGGTTCAATGAATTGATGTAAGATCCTTATAACAGTCTGTGACACTATCATATTTATTCAATCTATTTGGAGAAGAGAGAATAAAGGTCAAATGGTTATGGCGAGACATCTGGTAGGGAAAACCATTCAAGAGCTACCAATACACAAAAGCAAACCAGAGGGTCTAGTTTCTGAGCGGTCACTCTGCTTGTTCTCTTCTGTCACCTCCTAGTGTTCAATGATGTTTGCCTGAATGTGAGAGTCTTGTCTCATTTCTGCTCTGAGGAAGTAGACAGACAGACCTGAGGTGTAGGGGTTGGTTACATTATCAAAGTGTGGAGAAAGGCACCACTCCCACCCTGGATAGAAGCAGTAGGAATCGAAGATAAAAGGCCAAGGGATTGAGTAGAGAGCCACTCAGTCCTTCCAATGATAGATTCTGGGGTCATTTCACCAACAAAGGTGACATTCCCTAGAGAAGGTCAATAATGACAAGTCACATGGAAATCTGGGTATGTGCACGATGTTGTCATCAAGGGCCATAGTCAGGACTCTAGAACTCGGAAACAGCCAGAGGTACAGGAAGCAAGTCTTGGGAACTCAGGGACCTCAGCAAGAGGACCCCAACCCTGCCGCCAGAGGGCATCCTCCAGGTGTGGTCACAGACCGTAGGCACTAGCTAGACGTTGTATAGTCCCTGACTGGTACTTCCTAGCTCCTGACAATTCTTTTGTCCATCATAGGTGCACCAGAAATACCCAGCACAAGGCAGGTGCTCAGTAAACATACACAAAATGAATGGCTGAATGAAAATAGATTTGGGTCTTAAATGGTGTTCAGTGAAACACTGACTTAAATTGGTTTGTTTCTATTATCAATTTTAAGATAAATGCCTTAAGAGTCAGACTTCTCAAGTAAAAAAAAAAAACTCAAATCTTATACCTGCAAATCTTAATAAAAGATGTTTTGGAAATATTGTAAACAAATGAGCAGACTTAATTGAATGTCACAAAAATCTACTACACACACACACACACACACACACACACACACACACACACACACACACACACACAAAATCACTCACTCACTCCTGGAGGGTGGGGAATGAAACCCCAGGGGCTAAGTCTCCACAGAGGTAGATGAAGTACTAAATACAGCAGAGTCTCAGTTCAGTTCTCCTCTCCTGACTTGTATTTGAAAGACCAACAAACTAGTGGTCAAGGTGTAAGCAGCATGATCAGATCTACAATGCTAGAAGGTTTTTCCCTTCATGTGCAGAACCCTCTGTTCCTTGAGGGTCCTTATAACCACCACAGGAGGTGAGGGCAGCCGCTACTCCAGGATCTGCTCTCCTGGGGAAGTGGGGGTGTTGGGGTCCTTAACAGAGACAGCGAACCTTTCCATAAACAGGACTGGTGAAAGGTGGGGACATCCCTGTTACCCCACAGGGAGCAGTGGCTGGAGGAGATAAGGGAGAAGCAAAGCCATACAAAGAACATGACTCTGAAAACATGCTAAGACCAGCAGTGACTGCACTGCCTTCTACTTCATTTATAAGCTGAGGAGCTGGGGTTGGTAATAAAATTCCACAGCAATAAGCCACAGGTGGAATCAAGATGTGCTTACTCCAAAGACAAGAGGGAAAATAAACTGATTAGCTCCCATCACTTCACGCAGCCAAGTCCTGACCAAGATCAACTGCCAGTGAATGCTTCTGATTCAGAAGATTTGCTGCTTACAGCAGCATGCCTCTTAGAGGTATTCTGAATATATCTTTTTTATCATTTTCTTAATCTGTGAACCCTGGATTATAATTTTTTTATCATTAGAAGATAAATTAGTCAGACAAGGCAATGATGCATTTGGTTTCCATGACAATGCTTCACAAAAAAAGTTCAACCTGCTGCATCACCATGAAGCACTTTGAAAATTATTTCCTAGCAACCCCACGGGCACGCAGACTCCCAGGCCTTCTTCTGCCCTTTACTCAGGCCTCGGAGAATCACACGCATGATAACAAGAAAACAGGTCACTCGGTTACCACAAACATTTCAGAGCAGCATATTTCACTAATGAATGGAGCAAAATAACCCCCAGTTACCTCTGCAGGAAGATCTCTGCAGCCATAGATGTCTGACACTACATCTTCCCCTGCACTCCCAGCAAACAAAATGCTAAACTAAATTTCATTTGACTAATTTGATATGAAGACAGGTGACCACCTCAGAAAAACATACAACTATTGATGCATTAATTTGAAAACAAGAAACTGAAACATCACCCTCTGCCAATCTGAAAGACAGGATGGCACTGTGTTTCAGCCTCGTCATAGTACAGTGCAAGACACCAATGTGTTGGACCAAGAAAAAATACAGTTTAAGAGAGACTTCATAACAAAGTTTACCACCTAAAGGATAAGAAACTTTTGCATAAGTAATTGTGAAATACAGTGGAATTTTTAAAAATGAGAAACGCCGTTTTTCTATACTTGTAATATTTCTCAAAGTTGTCCAAAATAACACCTTCTAAAATTAACAAAGAATAGACTATTCACACTGTAAAACTGGTGGCTATGGTACAAATAAGCCTCCAATTGCACACCACCACTCCCATCCAACGCCTGCCCTGCTCCAAGCTTGGGCGCCCACCTCTGCAGTCTGCACCACTCGCCTCCTTCCCCATGTGGCCTTATATTAGGAGTAGAAGGGGTACCCTGAAAGCCCCATGCCCGCGTGCTCTAAAGGGGTACAGCCATCTGTGCACACAGACAAAATATACCCTTAGTGTGAAAGAACTTTAATACAATTAGTTTGCATAGGGAGAAAATAGTCTCCCAATTAAACACCCAAAGTTATCCATCCCCTTGTGGATAAAAGCCCGGCCAAACTGGGTCAGCCTGAAGCGGGGCCACGGAGGCGTGAAAGCTGCCTCAAGTTTAAGGCACCTTCTGGCAGGGAACCACAGAAAAGGGTGAAAGAGGCCAAGCAAGTGTGGGACAAAGGAGCAAAATCAAAGTATAAATCAAGATAACAGGGGACACTGTCAGCCTCCCCACATGTGTCTCACCCATGTGTCTCTTCCCAGCCTCTCCACACGTTTCTCATCCACATGTCTCCTCCAAGTCCTCTACGCCCCCAAAGTCCCTGGGACAAGCCCAAAGCCAAGAAGCAAGCTCACCCTTCGTCTCCACACGTCCCCCTGAGTCTGCCTGTGTATAGCTTCACCTGATCGCTCAGCTCCACCCTCATTAAGTGGAGCAGGGAACTTGGAACCTCCCCTTTTTATGGAGATGTCTCTGTAACAGGTGTAGCTAATAGGAGGTGCTGGCAGGGCACCTGAGGACAAGGAGAGCAAGGTTGGGTGATTTCTTCCCTACTTCACTGCTGTTTCAGTGCCCAGGCCTGGCAGTAACTTGTGCCTTCATGAGTAATGTTCTTTCCTCTTCTGACCCTTCAGTCCTAAGGATGGTAAGGACTTCACACAGTTGCTGTGGGGAGCTCTCATTGTCCCTGTTTTCCCTAATCTTTGCTCACACCTCTGTAAGCAGAATTTCCACTTAAGTCTCTTTATTAGAACCATCTGGGGTAAACTGTTTCTCCTGGGACCCTAGCTGATGCAACTTGACAACTGCAATCAATTCTGAATTAACATGTAGCAAAACCTTTTGTCACACAGCTCCTTTTTGACATTATTGCCATTATTATGATTCCTACCTTCTCTGGTTATGATGCAAAAAAGAAACTAGAAAAGAAGGTGATCTGAAATTCCCTCCTTTTAAACTTAAATCTAACTCCTCCCACTGTCAGTAGCAAGCACAGCCTAAAGAGAAATGTGTGTTTCCTTAGGAATTTTAGGCCCATCACCAAAGCAGTGTTATTTAATCAAAATAAGAAGCAGGAAGGGCAGGTTTCCACAGAACTTTCTCTGAGTCCTTTTGATTTGGGTCTTTACCGTTTGGCTTGTCTTGTTTGCTGTACTGCAAATTTCCATACTGTCAGCTGCATCTGCATTCATATGAGCAGGATAAATGCATTCCAAAACAACCACTCATGAATTTTTCATGAGCCACCATTTAGGAATTATCTTTACCACCATTCCCTCTAAATTAGCAAAACAAATAGCAAGAGCCAACACACACCTGTGACTCATTGTGCCCAGACCTGAAATCTGGCCTCACATTTAATTCTAATAATTCCAATGATTTTGTGTTCATATTAAGCTTCTCTGAAGTTCAGTTTCTGCACTTGTACAAATGAGGGCCAACTCTCCGTTGTTTATTCCATGACTGGCATGTGGTCAGCACACCTCCTATGGAGGCCTAAGAAAGTGCTTCTTATGGAGTCCTGCAACTTCAAGTTTTGCTTTCCTCAGGCCCTACCAACTTCTTCTTTCAGGCTGCAGTTGAGTGTTTTATTCTTTTTTTTTTTTAAGATTTATTTATTTATACATACAAGCTGGGGTACAGGCCAGAGGCGTGGGGCGGCGAGAGGGTTCACCAGAGACAGAGTGGGGAGCAGAACAGGAAGATGGACGGAAATACACTGCTGAGGGGAGCAGCGGGTGAGGCAGGAGAGGTCTGCTGCACCATGTGGGATTCTCCCAGGCCGGGCATTGAACTCGCATCGTGCGCTGTCGACAGCTCCACAGCGCAGCACTCAACCGCTGCGCCACCAGGGAGGCCCGAGTGTTTTCATTCTTGATGCACAGGCTGGTACCCATGTGATTTTTATTCTAGAGCTCTGACCGAGGGCTCCACAGGAGGTTCTGACATATGTGTGTGCGGTCTGCACATGAGCGTAAAGCCCAGTGTGGGGGTTATGCCTGACTCGGTCTCCACGGCTAAACGCTGCAGAGTAATACAAATAATGAGCAACACCAAGGCAATTATTCTGGGGGTTCCCCAAAAGTAGCATAGAACTAAGGCTCTAATGCATGTTGGACTTTCACCTATCCTATCTTGTTTCATTCTTAAAAGAAACCCTGAATTCATTATCAGAACAATGCAAATCAAAGCCACAGTAAGAGCGCACCTCACACCACTTGAATGGTTATAATTAAAAAAAAAATAGCGAGTGTTGGACAAGATGTGGAGAAATAGGAACCCTTATACTATAACAGTGTACTCCCCATAGAAAGAGGAGGTTCCAGGTTCCCTGGACCACCTAAGTAAGGGTAGAGCTGAGTAGTGAGGAGAAGCTAGAAAAAACTGGGAGAATACTTGGGAGAGGACTTAATGAGGAAGAAGACCAGGAAGAGAAGACTTGAGGAGGCAAGTGGAACAGACAGACATGTGAGGATGCTGAGGCTGCTTCTCAGTCTTTGACTTGTATACGAGGGACTTAGGGGACGAGGAAGGAGACATTTGAAAGAGACAAGATGTCATGAGAGATCCATGGGGAGGCTGCCAGTGGCAGTCTTTATCTTGACTTCTATTTTGATTTTGCTCTTTTCCTTCCAGATTTGCCTGGCCCCTTCTGCCCCTTTCCTTTGTTTTCCCACCAGAAGGTGCCTTAGACCTATGACAAGCTTTCACTCCTCAGTGATCCCCTATTTGGGCCAACCCTAATTGGTTGGGCATTTACCCATGAGGGGATGGGTAAATTTGGGTGTTTAATTGGAAACTACTTTAACTTTATTCTTTCTCTTCTCTCTATTGTACACAAATTCTATTAAAGTTCTTTCTATTGAAGGCCTTATGCACTAAGAGTATGATTTGTTTTGATGGGGTGGATGGCAGAACCCATTTAGAACAGGCAGGTTTAGAGGTCCTGGGTGCCCCTCATTCTGCCTGCTAATAATATTTGCTAGCACAAATGTAAAATAGTACAGCAGCACTGGAAATTAGTTAGTGATTCTTCGAAAGGTTAAACATAATTACAATAAGACCCAGCAATGCTACTCCTAATATATACCCCAGAGAAATGAAAACATACATCCACACAAAAACTTGTATAAGCATTTTCACAGCAGCATTATAATAATAGCCAAAAACTTAAATGTCCATCAATGGATAAATGTATAAATAAAACGTCCATACAATGGAATATTATTTGACAATAATGGAATAAAGTACTGATGTAAGCCACAATGTGGATAAACCACAAAAACATTGTGCTAAGTGAAAGAAGCCAAACACAAAAGGTCATATACTGTATGAGTCCATTTATATGGATGTTCAGAACAAGCAGATCTATAGGGACAGCAGATTGGTGGTTGCCAAGGAATAGGGAGACGGGGAATGGAGACTGACTGCAAATAGGTATTGATGGAGGCTTAGAGTAGAAACTTTAGGAAGGAGACATCATAAGATGTCTGGAAGTAGGATACTGGAGGTAGGATAGAGTTGACTAACATGTAAAACTAGCTATAGAAATAAAAAATCCTCAGGCCCAGCCTGAAGTGGGGATTTGGAAGTTGTCAGCCATTACAAAGGACTGCTACAGAAAACACCCATAGGCTTGGACCAGAGATGAATATATGCAGATTGAAGACCATTACAGAGAACCACTGGTCCTTACAAATCAACATAGTCACACCCTAATAATAGATAACAATTCCACAAAGGAATGAACCCCTCCCCACAGAAGGAAGAATTTATCAGAACAAGCCTGTACCTTCCAAACATAGCTCTTCCTGACCATTTGTGTCTGTGTAAGTGTCTTCTTTTTTCATTTTTTAATATAATAAACCTACCCTTTTGGATATAACCAAAGTCTTTGCATAGAGGGGAAACTCAAGGGAACTCTGGTGAAACTTTTCTCAGAGGTCACTGAAGGACCCACTCTCTGAACACAACACCTCTCCACAATGACATCAGATATAGTTTCTTTTGGAAGGGGTGGGAATGTTCCAGAATTAGTGGTGATAGCTGCATGCATAATATACTAAAAACTATTGAATTACATGTTTTTAAATTGTGAATTTTATGTTATATGAACTATATCTCAATAAAATAAAAATCAAACAACAATGAAAATGAAGCCACCAGATACTGTGGGAAGCTCTGAAAGCAGCACTATATGGGAAGTAAATAGCATTTCAGGCCTGAATTTTAAAAAAAGACAAGAAAAACATAAAATAAACAACAGAAGGAACTAGAAAAAGAAAAACAAACAAATCCAAAAATCGGTAGAAGGAAGGAAATAAAAATTAGATCAGAAATAAATGAAATGGAAAACAAAAAGTTCAAAAGACCAGTGAAACCAAGAGAGTTCTTCGGGGAAAAAAAAATTGACAAACCTTTAGCTAGACTCACTAAGAAGAGAAAAAACCCACATAAAAGAACCAGAAATGAAAGAAGCAAAATTACAACAGATGCTATAACAGTGTAATCCCCATGGAAAGGAGAGGTTTCAGGTTTCCTGACCCACCTAAGGAAGGGTAGAGCTGAGCAGTGAGGAGAAGGTAGGCAAGACTGGGAAAAGGGCCTGGAAGAGGAAGGAAGGTGGGAGAAGACTTGGAGACAGCAAGGAGAAGACTTGGAGGAAACACATGGCACAGAGAGACATGTGAAAAAGAAGCTGCACTTGCTTCTTGGCCTTGGACTTGCACCAGGGACTTGGGTGATGTGGAAGGAGAGACTTGAATAGAGACAGAGACATGGGTGAGAGACCCGTGGGGAGGCTGACAATGGCAGCCTTTATCTTGACTTCTATTTTGATTTTGTTCTTTTTCTTCCAGTCCTATCTGGCCCCTGCTGCCCCTTCTCTATGGTTCCCCACCAGACGGTGCCTTAGACTGTGGCAAGCTTTCACATCTTAGTGGTCCCACTTTGGGCCAAACCTGATTGGTGAGGAGATGGGTAACTTTGGGTGTTTAATTGGAAACTATCTTAACCATATTCTTTCTCTTCTCTCTATTGCACACTAATTGTATTAAATTTCTTTTTATTGAAGGTCTTATGCACTAACAGTATGTTTTGTCTTGATGTGGTGTGTGGCAGAACTCATTCATAGCAGGAAGGTTTAGGGGTCCCGGGGTACCCCTCATTCTGCCTGTTAACAATGCCACAGAAATACAAAGGATCATAAGAACTACTATGTCTGTCTTTATACAAATTGGACAACCTAGGAGAAATGAACAAATTTTTAGACTCCTAAAACCTTCTAAGACTGAACCAGGAGGAAGCAGCCAGCTTAAAGAGAACAATGACAAACACAGAAATTGAAAGAGTAAACAAAAGTCTCTCTAAGAACAAAAGGCCAGGAACAGATGGATTCTCTAGTGAATACTACCAGTTTTTCAAAGAGAACCTAATACCTATCCTACTCACACTCTTCAAAAAAATTGAAAAGAGTGGAAAGCTCCCTGACATATTTTATGAGACTAATATTACTCTGATCCCAAAATCAAAAATGGACAGCATAAAAAAAAAGAAAGAAAAGAAAACTATAGACTGATATCTCCAATAAACACAAATGTAAAAATCCATAGCAAAAATGCTAGAAAATTGAATCCAACAACATATCATCAATCATGATAAAGTAGATTTCATTCCAGGGATGCAAGGATAGATCAGCACACACGATTAATCAATGTCATTCATCAGTTAAAAATAAAGGAAGATTAAAAAGTACATGATAATTTCAATAGATGATGAAAAAGTATTCAACACCCATTTATGACAAATCAAAAAATTGGGAATCTCAACATAATAAAAACCATGTATGACAAACCCACAACCAACATAAAGTCATATTCAATGGTGAAAAACTCAAAACATTTATGCTCACATCAGGAATAAGACAAAGATGTCCGCTGTCACCATTATTTTTCAACATCGTATTAGAAGTCTAGCCAGAGCAATTAGGCAAGAAAAATACAAAAGGAATACAAATTGGAAAAGAAGATGTGAAATTATCACTATTCACAGATGACAAGATAATACACATAGAAAATCCCAAAGACTCTACCCCCAAAACTATAGAAACAATAAGTGAGTACAATGAAGTAGAGGGATACAAAAATCAGCTGCATTTCTATATACAAACAATGAATTAAAAGAGAATTCTTTTTAACTCATATTTACAATCAAACCAAAAAGGATGAAACACCTGGGAGGAAACTTAACAAAGGAGAGGAAGGGCCTATACATGGAAAACTCTAAGAACCTGTTACAGGAAATAAAAGAAGACACAAAGAAATGGAAAGATATCCTGTGTGCATGGACTGGAAGAATAAAAATCATTAAAATGGCCACATTAATGCAATACCTATCAAATTCCTAATGGCTTTCTTCCGGGAAATAAAACAATCATAAATTTGCATGTAACCACAAAAGCCCCCAAATAGCCAAAAACAATCTGAGAGAAAAGAAGAAAAATGAAGGTATCACACTTCCTGACTTTAAACTCTATTATGCAGCAACAGTAATCAAAACAGTATAGTACTGGAGCAAAAACAGAAACATAGACCAATGGAATAGAATAGAAAGCTGAGAGATAAACCTACACAAATACGGGCAGTTGGTCTTTTACGAAGGAGCCATGACCTTACAATGGAGAAAGGAAAGCCTCTTTTTTAAAAAATATTTTTAAATTTTTTTCTTTATTTATATCTTTTAGATTATTGTATATTCCCCGTGAGTTACCTATCACCAATTCACCTGTGAACTGTCACCATAGTCCCTTGTGCTCTTTTCTCCCTCCTTTTGAACCCTTATCTTCCCCTCCCTTGCTGAATCAAAGATTTAGATATAAGATCTGAAAGCATAAAACACTTAAAAGAAAGCAGAGGGGGACATACTACTGGACATCAATTGCAAAGATGTATTTGGGGATGCAACACCAATGGCGAGGGAAACAAAAGCAAAAATAAACAAATGGACTACATCAAACTGAAAGGTTTTTGCACCTCAAAAGAAACCATCACAAAAACAAAAAGACAACCTATAGAATGGGAGAAGATATTTGCACATTACACATCTGACAAGGGGTTAATTTTCAAAATATATAAAACATTTATGCAATCCAACAACAACAACAAAAAAAAACAATCAAAAAGTTGTCAAAAGCCCTAAATAGACACTTTTCCAAAGGAGATAGTCAGATGGCCAAAAGACACATGAAAAATTGTTCAACATCACTTATTACAAGGAAAATGCAAATCAAAACCACAATGGAATAATATCTCACCCCTTTGAAAATGGCACATATCAAAAAGGTTGAAAACAACAAATGTTTGTGAGGATGTGGACTAAAAGGAAGAACTTTAACACACTGCTGGTGGGAATGCAATTTGGCACAACCTCTATGGAAAATGGTATGGTGGTCCTTTAAAAAAACAACATGGAAATTCCATATGACCCAGCAATACCACTGCTAAGCATGTACCCAAAGAATATGAAAACAAGAATATGAAAAGGTTTCTGCACGCCTATGTTCACAGCAGCATTATCCACAATTGCCAAGTTATGGAACCAACTGAAGTGCCAAACAACAGACAACTGGATAAAAAAAACTGTGGAGTTATATTCAATAAATACTATTCAGTTATTTTTTTAAAAAAATGAAATAGTACTTCTGGGGATAAAATGGACCTTGAGGGACTATGTTAAGTGAGATAAGTAAAGTGAAAGACAGTTACCAGATGGTTTCACTTACCTGTGGAATATAAATAATCAAAAACAAACAAACAAACAAACATATACTGGCAAAGAATAGCAAAATCAATACTTAAATTCTGTGGGGAAAATACTGGTTACCGGGGGAACGGGGAGAAGGAGGAGAGGGTGGGGGAAGGAAGGGGATAGAACACTGGCATGGAAGATTTGGTGGAGAGTTAGCAAAGCGTGTGCACACATGGAGGTATAAAAATGTAACCCCAAAATTATATAGCTATATAAATGAGTTACAAATTAACAAAAAGTGAATGGCGTGACACTTCAAACCTGGTTTTCTGAAGCAGTACTTGCCAGAAGTAGGGGCCACATCATAATATTTCAAACATTAGAAAGGACTAGACAGGGTTTCCTAAACAAGAAGAGTTCTCTAAAATTCAAATACCAATCTTTTATCAAATTGCAAGGAAAATGAATTCTGTATTTGATTCTATCTCCTATCACTGAGGCATACGGTTTGACTAGAAAGTAAATTTACATAGTATCATTGATTAAATTGAAAATGTAAACATTGCAAAGAATATCTGAGTTAAGCTCTCCTGTAGCCAATCACCAAATTTACAAACCTACATACACACAGACCTCTTCCTTTCGCCCTTTCTTTCCCTCTTCCCTGTTCTTTTTCTTCTGCTCCCTAACAAGGATGTTCTGCCAAAATTAAGCCAAAACCTGGGCATTATTCCTATTCTACCTCCCACAATTGCCTCATCCAAGTATTGAATAACTTTGTAATTAAAAAATAAAAGTGTATTCCCTCCTCTCTCTGCCATTACTTTAATCCAGGCCCTCATCATTTCTCATCTGAATTATTGTAAAAAATTATCAAAATCACCTTCCACAATCTTCTTCAACCAAAAAACCACAACCACAACTCTATGCTACCCCCCATCCCCCGCTTAAAGTCCTCCCTATCATTTCCTTGATAAAGTCCTCATTTTTAGTCTGGCAAAGGAGAAACCCCCAAATCTGGCCCTCCTTTACATTTTGACTTTTTCTCCATATCTTCCATACTATCAGATGGTGATCTTCAGATATACCATCTGAAATCACCTCTGCAATGTTTGCTCATACTGTTACCTCTGCTTGGAACCTCCTCCCATCTATCCACACTACCACATACATACCAAGTTAGTCCTTACAGGTTACATTTGTCTTCAAGGTTACATTCAGACATTGCATTATGTGAGATGCCATCTCCATGCCAGGCTGGATTAGATGCTCTCCTTTCATGCTCCCGTAAAAGCTTATCTCTCTGACATTGCATCCTTGTGCAATCCCCCTCTTCTTGAGTGTGGGTGGCCTAGCAACTTGCTTCTAATCAATAGGATACACAAAGATGACTGGATGTCGCTATAGAATATTGCTATAATCTTACTAAGTCTGCCTCTCTTGCTGGCTTTGATCAAGCATTCTATCTTGGAGATCCATGTGGTAAGGAATAGGGTCATTTCATCCAACAGTCAGCAAAGAACTGAGACCCTCAGTTTAAAATCATTCAAGGAATTCAATCTGCCAACAACCGTGTTAGTAAGCTTAAAGGGGATCCTTCTCCAGTCAAGCCTTCAGGTGAGACCCAGACCTTGCAGCCTTAGAAGAAACGCTGAGTAGAGGAACCAATGAGCTGTGCCTGTATTCCTGACCCAGAAAAACTAAAAAAAAAAAAAAAAAAAAAAAAAGTGTGTGTCTTGAACCACTAAATCTGTGGTAATTTGTTAAACAGCAATAGATTAATACCTACTTGTATGTTACTGTCCATCATGACTGAACCATAAACTTCCCGAGGGAAGAATTTATCTTATTTGTTTTTATATTCCCAAGTTTAACATAGCTACTTGATATTTAATTAGACCCTTAATAAGTGTTTGTTGAACTGACTCAATCTACCCTAAGGTTTCTGTAGGTTTGGCAACCACGCCGATCTACTTGGACAGTGGCACCTGATGACCAACTCAGCGAGCTGTGATTCAACCTTGTTTCTCTCTCCTAAACAGAGGCAGCTCTGTCTTCCTCTTTTAGTGACACACAGATAAGTTACTCCACTTTAAGTTATCTCCTTTGGATGTGCAGAGACACATATATCACTTTCTGCATCTTTAAGTTTCCAATCTACATCCTCCAACCCAAAACTCTCTCACTTGTATTTGTTCTCTCTCAATGATGCCTGTTTCACCCTGTCTTTCTTCCTTTGTCTCAACCCAAAAGTTACGTCACTCATATATGACAACTTAAGTGCCAAGAAATCACCTTGAGCATTATTTGTTGAAAACATGGATGTATCTGTGTAAGGAAAAAGAAAACAAGATCCATTTATAAGTGGTAATGAACTTAAGAAAGCACTTTAGGAAACACCATATATCAAATGTGTGATTCTATTACAAAGTTAGAATCATTTTTTTATACATACAAAAGAATACACAGTCATGCATTCAATTTGGAAAGTGGTAAAAATTTTGCTTTTAGGTCTTAATTAAATTTAAAATAAGTTGTTAATTATGTTCTAAATCTTTATGAAGGATCAAGGAAATTCTTTAAAACAATCAGTGATATGAGCCCCCTGTGCATTCTGTGCTGCTGGGGTTAATGAAAGCTTAAACACACTTTAGATAAGTGGACTCGCAGAAGAGAAGATGAAAAGGCAATAACTATTCTACCCAAACTGTTTTATTGCCAAAAGGGAGGAGAATTACACTGTCTAGTAGATGTTTACTATTGAGAAGGTCAACTGCCTCTAGAAAATTTATCTCAGAGATCTCACACCCCCATGAAAATGAAACTATAACTGGGTATACAGCAGAAAAGAACATATTTTACTCCCAAAGAGCCCTCTTCTAGGGATTTTAAACTTGAGCCTGAGCAAAAAACTGTATTACTACTTCATGATTCCTTTAGAATTAAAGAGTCAGTACAATATCTTTCTGTATAAAGGATATAAGTTAACTCTCTAGGTTAGGTAAATACAACTTATCTGGGAAAAAATATTTCACTACTGTATTAAAAAACTTATTCTTCATGATATAAAAAGGTATCAGCACAGGTCCATTCTCTGTAGTAAAACATAATAGCAAAAAGAAAAAAAATAGAAATAATCCAAAAATTATCAATAGGGGGCTATTTGAATAAACTACAGTCATTGGCCACTTAATGACAGGGATACAACCTGAGAAATGCATCATGAAGCTATTGCATTGTCAGAGAGTGTACTTACACATAGATGACACAGCCTACAACACACTCAGACTGTGTGGTGTAGGCTGCTGTGACCACTGTGACATAGGCAGTGTCTCACTGACCAAAATATCCTTAAGCAGCACGTGACTGTACGGTATAAACTTACAAGTAATATTATGCAGCTATGAGAGAAACAAGGAATATCTTTATGCAATATGACAGCATAATCTCCAAGACACATTGCTAAGTAAAAAAAACAAAATGTGAGAGAGTTAATATCTTACCATTTATCCAAGAAATGAAAGCTATAAACATGTTTTTATGTAAATAAAACAGTCATACGAAAACCACCACATACTTGATGAGGGAAATAAGGGCAACGCAGATAAAGCATATAATGTAGGAGATAAGAATAGATTAACACTTCTCTGAATAGACCATATAGTAAAGATTTTACTTTGTAACATATAAATAACTGACATTATTTTAACAAAATTAAAGCTTTAAAAAGTCCAAGTCAAAAATACAGTGAAATAAATGAACGAAACTATGTTGAGTTCATTCGAGTGGCAGTAGGATAGCCACATAAAAGGGAATTGATTCAAATGACTTAAAAACAACAATGATTCGCCTGTTCATCCCTAATGTGATATACTCTGACACTGAAAATCATAAGGAAAAAATATTAAACTGTTTTCAAGGATGATATTGCCTATATGGTAGTACTGATCATTATTATTCTAGACAGCTGTGTGGGTACTGTGGGATAGAACAAATGAGGAATGATTCTGGTGTTATTAAGAACCAGGATTTACATCTGGAAAGAGGAAATAGAAATATAAGACTGATGAAGTTACAAAAAGGCCTTCCATTCCTAAATTGGAATTGAACATAAAAGTATAAACTCATGATACATTTTATCTTTAAAAATATTTATTCCCTGGCTACATCTACTTAAAAAGCCAAGAAACACTACCCAGTCCATTAGCAATGACCGCTACACTGCCCAGATCATGTCTCTAAGTAACGTCTTTCAATAAAAAGAATTAGGCTCCTTAGAGAAAGGAATGATTCCAGGTCAGGGAATGAATGTGGTGAAACCAACAAGAAAATCAAACCAAAAGGCAAGAAATCTAACCAAAAATAACTAAGTCTCAGGACAATTCTGCATCAGTAAGGACAATAATTGTACACCAAATATTTCATTTGTGATAATACTAAAAACATCCCCCATTATCTTTGGAGGATGCTAGGGAATTAAATCACTATTTGAAAACTAAGAATTAAAAGAGAAGAATTGGGTCTTTATCCTACCTTTCCCATGTGAACTGTACCTCAGGATAATCAATAGTTGATGAAGGGGAATGTCTCTGGACAGAAGCATTTCAGAAATGTTGCCGAAAGAGTAAACAACAGACTTTTTCAGTCACTAATGAATTAATGGATCACTGCAACATCACAAAGAGATACCAGACATGATGTGCCTTCTGATGGACTCTTACAATGCTACCTATAAGACATTCTTGCCAAAATAAATAAACCATCCTGGATCTAACAACCAACATATAGGGCCAAAAAGAATACAATGTGGTACATGATACACAAGAATATAGTCAGCAAAGCTCAGGCTGAGGGAAACTCTGATGGACAAATGACCCAGTTTCTTCAACAAGTAAATTGTAAGGAAAAAAAGAAGGGGGACTGATAGATTAAAAGATACTTAAGAAACATATCAAGGTAATGGTAATGGATAGATCTTATTCCAAACAATTTTTTAAAAAAATAAAGATTTGTGAAGTAAATAGGGAAATTTAAGCACTTGTCTTGCTATTTGATGATACTAAGGAAATAACTGAATTTTTAGGTATGCGAATAGTATTATAGTTGTTTTCTAAACAGTCCTTATCTCTTATGAGTTGCATGCTGAAAGAGTTACAGCTAAAATAATATGCTTTAGATTCGCTTTAAAATAATCCCAGAGTGGGGGGAGAGTGGGTGGTACAGATAAAAGAGTAGCCGTAATTTTGTAACTGTTGAAGCTGGGTGACATGTACATGAAATTTCATTATATCAATCTCTCTATTTCTGTATACATTTTAACTTTTTTGTAATAAAAATGTTAAATAACAAGTCTTTAAAATTGGCTTTTAAATTGTTATCAAATATGCAGTACTTATTGAGAGTTAGTCAAAGCTAACAATAGCATATATCTATATATTATGTATTAATTGTATCATCTCCATAGCAATTCTTTAATTTATGTACTTATTTTACTAATGATGTACCATTACCTAACATCCTTATTTGTTTTGTCACAATATAGAATTTTTCCCCTCAGGTGTGATCACCATAGTTTTCCCACCACGAAACATAGCTGTTTTGAGGAAGTCACTTTCATGCATTTCCTTAGGCAGAGTTGAAAATTGAAAATTAAAGAAGTCACAAAACAAAATAGGCAGCAATCATGAGATTATAACCTAATTTTCTCTAACTTCAGACCCCAAATAGCCATTAGAGAAAAGAAATCACATGACATATATTAAACAGAGAGGGATCAATATAGAGAACTATTTACAAAGATACAGAAAATGTGGAAGAGCAAAAGGAAGATGGAAGTGAACTGGAGAAATGAGAGTCGATGAAAGAGTAACATTCAGAGATCTGAAATGCTTAACATCCTAAACTGATACCCACAAGTTCACATTCACACTCCTAGCTGGAGGTGCAAACACGACCACCAGTAAGTTGTACCACCATCACCTAGCACTTCTATTGCTGCTCTCTCAAATCCCAGTTTTCTGCCAGCACCGCCTACTTTCAGAATCTAAGGAGGGACCAGCTGGCAAAGGAGTCTGGAAGATGTTGGTGGGAATGTAGACTGGTCCAACTTCTGTGGAAAACAGGGTGGAGGTTTCTCAAAATATTAAAAATAGATCTACCAAATGACCCAGCAGTTCTTCCTAGGTACCTACTGGAAGAATTCAAAACCACTAATTCAAAGTGATATATGCACTTCTTTGTTCGTTGCAGCTCTAATACAGCCATGTTATGGGGAAAATCTATGTCCAATGACAAGTGTATGGATTAAAAAGATGTAATGGAATATCACTCAGCTATTAAAAAAAGATGATGAAATCTTGCCATTTATGACAACATGGCTAAAACTAGAGAGGATTATGCTAAACTAAATAAGTCAGAAGAAGAAAGACAAATACCAGATGATTTCACTCATGTGGACTATAGAAAGACAAAATAAAGAACGGATAAAATTAAACTAAAACAAACCCTAGAAATATGACTAGAATTAAGACCATCAGAGGAATAGAGTGAGTGGTGGGTGTACAGGGAGAGGGGTCTAGTAGACCATGGTGAAGGATTGGGGGTGCTTTGGGGATAGGCATGATTTAGAAACATGTATCTGAAGAGGTATGAACCAGTATCCCTAAATCATATACAGTGTTATAAACCAACATCACCTCAATTAAAAAAATAATTTTAAAAAAAGTGCAGTTTGTAGACTTCCAGTCCATATAATGCAGCAAAGAATAAGGAACAGGAGAAATGAAACTAAGAACCAAGTGACAAGTAACCAACATAACTACTATGCCATACTTCTTGTCAAGTTACAATGTCAAATTGTAATTGCTTGATTTAGAATTCTTAAATGAAGCTTTACTTTCTTCCTCCTTTTTCCTACTATAATAACCATCATGTGGTCACTGAGCAGTCGAAATGTGGTAGGCCCCACTGTGATGCCTTTAAGCTTAAAATACATTCCAATCTCAAAGACTTCATTCCAAATACACACACATGCACACACGCGCACACACACACACAATACACAATACCCACACGACTGGAAATTTATAGGGTCTGCCCCTTTGATGGTATACTATTCTCACTTTATGAGGAAAACTCCAGAACTTGGGCAGTGCAGAACCAGAACCCAAACCCTGGCCCAGATTACCTTTCTGTAACCACAAAAATGTTGGAAAAGGGGCAGCCCAGGGGGCTTGTGCAATGACCTTGTCAAAAGCTCTATAATGTTTGAGGTTGATATGACCAGAAAATCAGGCTGAACACCAAGATGTGCCTCTCCTACAGCTGGCCAGCTAGCCTCCGTCTACAAGGAATGTTTTTGGAATAAAGAAACAACTTAATAAAGAAACAAATAGGTGGATCTATTTCTTCAAGAAAAATTTCTCACCAAATTGAATAATCTCCCTCCAACCAAAAATTGGCAATCTGAGCACCCAGTGACTTAAAACATCAACTGCGTGTAAATCCATAATGGTTCTTAAAGATACTAAGCAACAAACAAGCAGGTAAAAAAACAACCCCTTGCCATTTTAGGAGAATTCTAGAGAATCAATTCATTACTTTGAAAACTGAAAATAAGAGGAGTCACACATTTAATCTGACTTTCATTATAAATTGTATCTTAGGAAAATCATCTAGTTGGTGAGAGGAAGTTTCTTTTTAAATATATTCCATCTAATAAATGAAGAAGAAGTGACAGAACAAGAATGTCACCATTTTATACCCCCCCCAGTAATGAACAGATGTAAGCAGTGATTGTTAATACCATTAGCATCCCAGCAAAGAGTCAAACACTGTGTTAAAATATTATCTAAAATGTATTCTTGCCCTACACTCACCACCACCACCCACCAAAACTGAGCATAATCTGACCAAACCTCTAAATTTAGCCACAAGTTTCTATCAACCACAGAAGGCAGGGAAACATGTTACAAGCACTCCAGTCATGCAAAAAGTAAAATGCAGACCACGGGAAATCTATAGGACAAATAATCCAGATTGCTTAATGAATAGTAAATGAGGGAATAAAGAGAGAGGTAGATTAAGAGAGATGAAGCATAACTAGTCACAAAGAGTGGATCTTATTTGGATAGCAATACACTGTAAAAATAATTTTAAAATTAGGAAAATGTGATTGTTGTTAAGTAGTTGCTATAGCCTCAACTGCCCTCCCCCCCACCCCAATTTACTCCCACTGTGAAAATATTGTAGGTTTTAGGGAGGTAGTCAAGTCAGGAGAGTGGCACCTTCATAAGTGCTATTAGTGTCCTTATAAAAGAAACCCCAGAGATCTCTCTCAACTTTCTGGCATGTGAGGCTACTGAGAAAAGTTGGGCATCTATGAACCGGAAAGCAGACTCTCACCAGACATGGAGCCAGCCAGGGCATTGATCTTCGACTTTCCCAGCCTCCAGAACTGTCATGTCACCCAGTCTACAGCATTTTTGCTACAGCAGCCTGAACTAAGACAGTAGTCATTACATTTTGGAAGTATAGCAGTTGTATGATTCAAAACAAATAATTCTTAGAGCTTAGAGAATTAGAGCTGAAATATCTGGGGATGAAACAGAAAGTAAGAAGTGTCTACAACAGTTCTTAAAGAAATGAGTCACACCCCTTCGTGCTTTGGGAGGTGAAAAGGAAAAGAGGGCAGTGTGGCCACAGTAGGCTGGAGTCCCTAGCTGTGTGAGCCCCGTCTAGCCCCAGAGGTGCCATGCTCCCCAGTCTCTCCCTGGCAATGTGGGGCAAATGCACCACCTGAGCCGCTCACCTCAGAACACCAACCATCACTAAAGATAACTACTCCCTGAGGGAAGTTCACAGGTTCTCCCTCATCTACTTCATCATCCCCTAATTAAACCTTCTTCTCTCAAAGGACATGCGTCCAAAAGAAACACTAGTTCTAATTCAATTTTATGTTTCTCTCACAGCAGTATTGTTTCAACACTGTAAATATATTCCAGCTGCACAACGGGCAAATTACTTTTCTGGGCTAACCTAGAAACCTAAATGCCATTGTTATGACATTGTTCCTATACGAAAATCCTCTCCCTCTATCAACTAGATACATTAAGAAGCATTTTTGTCATACGCTCCACATACAAAAGGAAGGCTTGCCTTTTACATTAATTCAAAAAACCTCTTAATTTTTTTTCCAAATTCAAAGTTCTCACCTTTTGACACACAGAAGAGGATCTAAGCTTTTGTCCCACCTCTCTCTTTCTTCTAGAGAATCTCAACAAATGAAGAGAAGGGGAGAATTGGCCTGCAGCACCCTAGCTGCCACTGCCTCTAGGGAGGTCAAACTAATGGACCACAGTCCCTTCTCCCAGCAATACTGACAGGGATGAAGTCTCCAAGATCAGAATCGGTCAGTCCTGAAGTTTAGAGGCCAGATTACTGCAGGGAAGACACTGGATTCCGGAAAGTGCATGCTGGGTTCCACCTGTGACAGAGTAGAGGGGCTGAACACAGGCTAAACACAGGACTTGAGGTTCTGTGGGGTCCAATGTGCCCCAGCTTTGGTTCTGCAGACACAAGAAGACAGGAAGTTTAACACAACTTGCCTGCCTAAGCCTCCTGGCCAGTGTCACTTCCCAGAGCAGTGTGGGGGGCGGACTCCAGAGAAAGGTGACACCACCAGGTGCTTGCCCAGCCAGTGACAAAGCTGACCCTTTGCTCTGTTCTGACTTTATTTGGCCATTGTCGTTCGAGTGTCACTCTCTTTTGAGGAAACCCTGCACTGAAGCTATCATAGCCAGAATTAATAGTAGATTGTGGGGGAAAGAGAAACTTTTCGTCTGGCTAACACTTGGCTCAAAAGACTTTGGACGCTTCTCAGGCATCAACCAGAGGAGCAGCTTTTGCCTTTATCACCATCACTCAATTTCTAGACCAAGATTGTTAATCAGTTCTTTAAGTTGAAAATGAAAATGAGCGTCATATGGTCAAAAGATCACCTGTAAATGAGACTGGGAGAAAATGGGTCTTAGATTTACAGTGTATGATTTTCCCAACAATCTACCACATCTGACAACTCCTGAAATACAGCAATAGAAAAGCCAACAGAGCTTATGCAAAATGGCTATAAATGCAATTATAGACCAAATCTTCAGGTGACAGGTTATGCCAAAGAACCATTCTGCATGGCACCACCTCAACTCAACCCAAGGCCCTGGCCCTTTAAAGTATAAGTTTTGTGCAATTCAACAGTCATGGAATCCAAACCAGCTTGGGTTTTAGGCTGGCAGGATTCTACCAAATCATCTCTTTTGCATATTCAATAACACAGACCAAACACATGTCTGCAGCAGAGGTTTCCAAAGCTTCAGGATGACACATCTCTGTAAATCCAGTTAGTCACCTGCACTGGTCAAATCAATCTATGTGAAAGTGGGATTTATTTTCCCATAGAAACCAATTATGCGCTTCAGAATTATCTACATCTAAATAATCAAAATCTCATTTTAATGATGAAAACAGCAACTGCAAGCAGCTAATATTTGTACAACACTTACCAAGCTCACGTTCTGCTTTCAGTGAAAATAATGACAACACGTTCTGTCAGAGCTTCTCCAAGTTTTCATGTCTTTCCCATTCTCCACTCATCTCAAAACAACACTCCAGTTCAAACTAATAGAAGGGGTGGCAGTGGACATGTAAGAAGAAAACCCTCACCCTGAGGCCTCCTGCTTGCCCTCCTCCACCCTGTTTCTCACCTCCTTTTTAAATAACTGCAGTTCCAGTACCAGCCACGCTCCCCTTTTCAGGTGTGTGTCAGAAGCAATAAAGCTCAGAGGTTAAACAACTTGGAGTAGAAATCAGGCAATCTTGTATTCAAATTTCAGCCCTTCATTGAGCAATATTTTTAACCCTTGCAGTCTCCTTTTCCTCATTTGTAAAATAGGAATAATATATCCCATTTGTAAAGTAGGAAAATGGGGGAGATAATGTCCTTATGTAGATTATGTGAAACAATATAAAGTACATCACAAAGCAAGGACTTAAATAACTGCTACTGTTGTATCTATCCTGTTTACCTTGTTGCAAAAGGTACAAACCTTCATAAAAATTTGAGTCACCTTGGAAACAAGAGACAACTACAAAATAGTCTTTGTTTCATTAGATTATCTGCAAAATAAAAATCTCACAAGCTTGTAAAATATTTTTTCTGTGACTTGTCCCTAAGGAGGCCAAAAAGAAGGTGAAAGAGGTTGATGGTGAAGAGTAATCATTAGCATTCTGAATAAAAGCTGGCTTTTATCTGCCAGTGGGAGAAAAGAGAAAACAGGGAAGAAGTCACCAACAAGCAAATACTCAGCTAATCTTACTGCAACTTGCTAAAGACCAGTATATTCTATGAAAACTTAGCAGAACTTCCTCTATAAGATAAAGGTGATGCCTATTTTAAAAAGTTAATTCCAAAAACATTTGAATATTTTGAAATCTTTTCAATTTATGTGTTCTTTGTTGCAAATATCAGCTTATAGACATAAAACCACTTATTAACTTTTTGAGACACTGACTAGACTCTAGAGAGCAGGAAAGTACAAACTGAATAAAAATGTAATAAACTTCCTAGCTGGGTGCCCACTTAGGAAGATTTTCCCTCCCCTGTCAGTACCTCTAGGCTTTGCGATTGTGAGGGGAGGAAACAGTGGGCAGGAGGCAGAGGAAATGACAGAAACATGTTTTGTTACACAGACTGGGTGTTTGTGACCCACAAACTCCTAAGTGGTAGCCCTAAACCTGATGGTATTTGAGGAGGGACCTTTGGGAGATAGTGTCATGAGGGGTGGGGTCCCCATGATGGGATTAGTGTTCTTAAAAGAGATGGAAGAGAGACCAGAGCTTGGTTGCTCTCTGCGAAGTGAGGATACAAGAAGGTGGCCACGTGCAGGGTAGGGTGTCGGCTCTCACCGGCACAGACCCTGCCAGCACCTTGATCTGGGACTTCCCAGCCTTCAGAACAGTAAGAAATAAATGTCTTGTTTGAGCCACCTGTTCATAGTATTTTGTTATAGCAGCCCACAGTGACAAAGTAAATGTCTGAGCAGAATCAGGCTGGAAAGTGAACAGAAGAAGAATACATGTTTTCAGCAGTAAGAGGCTCCAGACAAGGTAAATGAACATATTTGAATAGTAATGAACTAGGAAACATAAACAATAAATTAAGTGGCTGTTTAAAAAATGTCATTATTTTAGCTAATCTTCAAAACTGCCTGTCTCACTTTGAGCTTACCAGGGTATCTCTAATGATGGTGAGCTCCTTAAGAGACTTGTTACAGAGAGCCTTTGTGGGTACGTTCAGGACAGTCTCCACCCTGCTATGGAAAACTTCTATCAGAGAGCAACTCTGCCCTCTGGTTCCCAGTACCAAAACAAGTACTGGCCAGAGATGGATGAAACGGAGGACAGTGGCATGGACAGTTACTCCCTGGGCTCCCTCACTGACAGGCCACAGGCCTCCTCAATCACTGTACTCCTCAAGACTGCAGCTTCCTGTCCTATAGGTTTGGCTTCTCAGGTCCCCCAAAACCACACCCTCCCAGTGCCTATTTGGGGTGGTAACAGAGTCACTTTTTTTTTCTTAAAATGTTTCAGTGGGATTTGCTGACTACCTTTCATTTGAAATAGTCACTTGATTACATTATTTTCCATTTAAATCCTGCAGGTATGCGATCTGTTTCTTGCCCAGATCTGATCAGGTGTGAGGAAGGCCTCGGTTGGTTAGTTTTGCCTCACCTAGGTGCAGGGTTGCTCACAGCCCTGATTGGTGACCATCACATGTGGGCCCTGAGCTCTTCACACTCAGCAAAGAACCCCAATAGAACAGAAAGTTCTGTTCCCCAGTCAGAACTCTCAACCCGGTTCAACAGCTGTTACCTTTGCTGAGTCCCTGAATTCTAGATTTGACGTGACTATCTGGTTCTGAAGTTCTCACCTGCTCCTCCCCCACTCTGCTGGTTTCCCAGACTCTCTACTCCATCTTCCCACCCTGGATCTCTGGGGCTCATTCCTCATTCCTATTCTGATTCCTACCATGATCCATCACCACCCTGGTGCCCCAGGATCTGCCCTGCTCTCACCAGGATGTCCTGACCTATTGCAGCCAAAGCCCTGCTGGGGGTCAGCAAGGTGGGGTTTCAGTAGAGAAGTATTACCTATGAAAAGTTATCAGCTTATCCTGTGTTACTTTATGTTTGAGGACTTATTTAAGACAGTCAATATGTAGTCCTTAAAAATTAGTGTAACTATTGAAGAGAGCAATGAAAATTAGGAAAATTTGCTGACAGGCTATCATTGCATTGGGAGAAGGAGGACGGATTAAATTGTGATGGTATGTGCATCAATGTGGGCTGCACTAAACCCAACCTGCAGGACAAACTTGGACTTACTGAAATATATCTCCACTTCAAAAAAAAAAAAAAAAACTAGCAAGAACTCCAAGAGACAAGAACTGAATATGAACCTGTATCTTGTCATGTCAGCCACTGTTTTAAGCTCCTCTGCTGCCTTACGATTTCTCATCTTGCAGGACAGGATCCCGGTAAGGCAGAGGCATGCGAGGGACCATGATGGCAAAGCAATACCCTACTAGCTGCAAGCCCCAGTAGACCCCAAAGGGAAGCTGAAACTCAAAAAACCAGAGTAGAAGACATGGTCCAGCTTTCTCTCTACTTACACTTATTAGTACACCTTAGAGGCTCAGAGTCTGACCTCATAAATAGAGTTAGTAAGCTATACAGTCAAAAAGAAATAAAGATGAAGGCAGGACTACGACTAGTACCCCCAAAACATGCAATGAGGACCTCCACAATCTGCTGGAGGAAGTCCCACCTAATTTATCTGGTCAACAATCAATTCAATAGCAATGGTTCTCAAAGTGTGGTCCTCAAATCAATAACACCAGCATCTCCTAGAGGCTGTTAGAAATCCAAATTCTCAGGCCTCACCTAAGACCTATTAAATCAGAAACTCTGGTAGTGGGACACAGCAATCTAAAGTTTAACTAGGCTTCTAGGTGATTCTAATGTATACAAAAATTTGAGAATACTGATTTAGAGAACAAACAAAAATCACTTTTCGAAATAGTGCTCCCTCTCCTCCAAATAAAATCTCATTAATTATTTTAAAAAGGAGTAGGAAAGATATCCATTCATTTTCCTTTATATATAGTTGACTCCAATTTGGGATTATCCCCACTGGTTCTGGAAAACCATGAAATGGATGATGTAGAAGTCATTAATCACTGGCTCAGGCACACCCTTTTGCAATAGATTCTCTGTCCTCATTAGACTTTGTTTACCAAACTCCATGGATATTCCGGGAATCTCTAGCATCTATCTATAGCAGAGCTTGGCACAAGGACTGACTGAATGTGCACAGTGAATGGCGGGGACGGGGGGTGGGGGGGGATATGAATAAAAGGGGTATTGGAGGGGTGCCATGGTTAACTATCTCAATCTCTTAAGGCAAAAAATTCTTATTCTAAAAAGAAATGAAAGTAAAAGCTTTATAAAATAACCTCATCCACAAAAGAGTATGGAACATGTGAAAATTGAAAAAATGTCCATATCAGCACAAGATTACCCAGGAACTAGCAACCTCCTGTGCCTGGCCCACAAGATAGTTAACCTGCAAAGAAATGGCTGAAAGTTGACTATACTGCCAATAAAGACTCTTCTACAACTGGCTGCATAGACCCAGATGCCTCCCAAGCCACAACAGCTGGTATGAGAAAAGACAACTTGTAAGAATCCCTGTATCTTCCCAGAGAGAGGTTCAACCATCTCCTCTGAGGATTTCTGAGCAAGAATTACAAAACTGGCACAACATCAGGAGTGAGCATTCTGCAGGATTCTCCTGTTGGAGTACTATTTTAAAAAAGGCAAACAAGAGGGAGATGAATTGCTAGGAAATTGCGTTTTTTACAGCAATTGGGAGACAAATGTAACTTCTTACCAGAAATGGAAACCCATATGATATCATTGTACTACATATGAATTATTAATGTTTATAATTTTTTGTAAATTAGGTATTCAGGAAGGTTCCTGTTGACATCATGTTTGACATCATAATGCTTCATCATTCTAAAAGCTTAATGAGATGAATTATTGCTACAAAAGAGAGAACAAGCACATATTTTTGCACTCTGGGGAATACCAGAGACCAAGTAGATCATGATGATAGGCTTTATAGCTGATGTACAAAAGGTAATTAAAAAAAAAACACTATCACAACCCACCAGCACTGTAAACAGGACAAAATGACAAAGACTGCACATTTTCACTTGTACATTTTAGAAAAGGGGATTGGAGGAGTGTCATGGTTAACAACTATCTCAAACTCTTAAGGCAGAAATTTCTTATTCTAGAAAGAAATGAAAGTAAAAGTTTCATGAAGTTACTTAACCACAAAAGTATGGAACATGCGAAGATTGAAAAAAGATAATATAACACTGAGTCACAAGTCCTAACAGGAAACTATTAAATACATTAAAGCAATTCAGTAATAATAATTCTGTATGATTTGTATAAATAATAATTTTGGGTTTTAAATTTAATTTCAAATCTATAATTTTTGAGATATATACAAGCAAATTAACGTTGAATCACTGAACCAGCAGTTTCATTCCCAGCATTCCTAGTTATGGGTTGGAACGAATTAAGCTCTTATTTGGAAATCTTGTTGATAAAGCAGAGTGAGTTAAATTCCTATCCAGGACAAGTCTTTTAACACTTCAGCCAAGTAGCAATGATATTTATACAAGTTAATACTAGCTGTTAATAATTGGGACTCATTTTCCCTCCAGTTTTTACTCCATTTGGTCTCTAAGTAGCCTCTTGAGGGAAGTATTAAAACATAGAGAATGAGTTCATTCATTATTCTTTCTTTCGTTGAACAAACATGGAGTAGCTAGAGTTGCCAGGTGCTAAATTGAGATTCTCGCTACTTGGAAAGACAAAAATACACAATTACTCTTAACTACCAAAAAAAGGATCACAGAGTTCATTAGTTGTCATTATTCTGAACTACTGCTTCATGCTTTCAAACTTCCTTTCCAACAGGAAGACAAAAGGGTAGTCTTTATTAGGAACAGCCCAAATTAATTATTTCATCAAATACATGTTAAATCCTTGCAATTGTTCCTAATACTAATTTTATGTGAACTGGTATATTAAAAAGCAAACAAAAAAAACCTTGACAAAAGAAAAAATACAGTAATCAGCAATGCTTTTATAACAATTGGTAGGCTGTATATTCATGAATCCTGGTCTCTAATCTTTGGATATTCTATCCTTACACAGTTCATATTCAAAAGCCAGAAGACACCTGGCACATAGTAGGTGCTCAGTAAATGCTATTTTTATATGAATGATGATTATCTTATCATATTAAGTGATTATTACCAAAGAAACCCTGCTACTATAGTAAATATCAACTACATTTCAAATTATCAAATCAGATGCTATTAATATGATATCACTAAGAGGAGCTTCTGGTCTTTCAGACTGAAGCCAGCATATCCTTCTCATCAACCCTCCAGTGAGGGGCAACTTTATCCAAGACTTAGAGCCTCCTAGGGTAGATCATTTGTTGAACAACTTTTCAAGTATTAAATATACAGTTGTGCCTTTGCCAAATAATCAATGGAATGGTTCCTGGTAATCTACTGACCATGTAAAAGCTGTGATTCTATCTAACATTAAGAATCATAGCAATGTATTTTCTTTCCTCTGCACGATGGAATGTGCAATTGTCATTCTGTTTGCTACAAGGATAAAAGGCCCAGTGGCCAGATTAACACAATGAAACCTTTTTTGATTGAATAATAGTTTGAGTACAGGAGGGCACTATTAAAACTATAATTTTCCTGTTGTCATTAAGAAATATCTGGGGACTGCTTTAATCATTTCAATCATTTTTCCACTTCCTCAAAATTCTGCTCTCCTGAAAGATGAGATGTGTGTACAGAATCTTCCTCTTCAAACAGCTGCACTGCACTGGAAACCACTTCCCCCTCAATGTAGCTCAACTGACACTCAAACTCTCCACCCGGTTCTCTGTCGATTTCACCCAGGCTGCAGCCAACCCAGAGAAGTGACAAACAACAGGTTCCACTCTTTTCCTCCATTCTCTTCCAACATTTCTTCACCAAACAGAAACACCCTCATCCATTCACAAATCCCCACACTGGATCCCTGTGTCTAAGACTCCAGGCAGCCTGGCTAGTTTTCCCAGGTAAAAATGTGAATAGGAGGCACTATCGTAACCCTTCACGGGTTCTGCACCATTCACCTATGAGACACACAAATCTAGCCCGGTGCTCAGATTTCATTCAGTCGTACTCGCCACTAAATGCTCTCGCTGATATCCACCCCTCCTCCTCCTTTAACCGAGCCACAGCCTTCCTTCCCTCAACGAGCAGAGCAACCGGCTGGCCCACCTGATTCCCAATGCGCTCCCTTCTCCACCCGCTCCCCTAGAACCAGCACCCAGGACCCCTCCAGGGGTCTTTTCTGCTCACGTTCCCTGGGTCCTCATCACCCCCCAAAATAAAAAGTAAACTCCTCCTCAGTGATAGCCTCCTCCAAATCTCCCGCGTCATGGCACGGTCACTCAACTCCGCGGGAGCCCCCTACCCGTGCAAGCCCCGCCCGGACGGGACGGGCGGTCCCCCACCAGCCCGGCCGGCGCCGGCTTTTACCTTGACGCTGGTGTAGCTGGTCTGGGTCTCGGCCTCCGCACTGCTGCAGCAGTGGCGCCTCCGGCCCCTGCAGGTGGTCGGAGCGCGGGCAGCGGAGCCCGCGCTACTGCCGCTGCCCAGCTCAGCTCGGGCCCTGCGGACGCGGGCGGCGCCCGGGGGTCCCGACGCCCGGCTCGGGGGGATGGCGTCGGCGACGTCGGTCTGGACGAAGAGGCCGTGCAGGGCGGCCGCGGGCCCCGGAGACACGCTGGTGGTCTGGCGGGGCGAGTTGGACTCGTCTGAGTCCCGGCAATAGATCACGCCGCTCTGCGAGACGTGGATACTAGGGGCGCAGCCCATGCCTTGGCCGGGCTCCCCCGCGCGCTCGCCCGCGCCCCCGGCCGCCCGGACCCAGCGCACCCGCTGCCACCTGCAGTGAGGGGGCGGGCGCCTCGGCGGCCGCGGCCAGGACACCCAGACTGCGCGACCCCTGGTCTGCCTGGCCGCCGCTCCGTCGGGCTCGGCGCGGCGCCCCCCGCCGAGCCTCCGGGGGCCGTCCGCGTCACCCCAACTTTCCCTTCTGGGCCATCTTCCTCCCCGAGCGGGGGAGCGCGCACACACAGCGCCCCGCGCGCACCGGCAGCCGCCACCCTCCCCGCCGCGGCGCCCCAAACACGCTCCCCGCGTCTCCGCCTTCCCCTCCTCCCCCGGCTCGGTCCGCGCCGCCGCCCAGCTCGACCTCGTCGGACTCCCGCGCCCGCGTCCCCCGGTCCTGGGCGCCCGCCCGCCGGCCCTCTTCCCCCACTTTGGGTCCACGCCCGTCCCTCTTTCCTCCTCAGGTGCCCCCGCTCCTAGGGCCCCATTGCGCCCGTGAGCCCCGCCCGCCGCTCGGGAGCTCTCCCTAGCTGGGCACGGCGTGCCCGTCGTTCTCCTCGGCCCACTGGGGACCTGGCGTGTAGCAGCTGGCACCAAGCCTAGGAGCCCTCCCCTGCTCCGCTGGCCCTCTACACCCAGTCGGGGCCCCTCTCCCCAGCCCTTCTTCCCCTACAGGCTCGCACTCCGGGCGGCCAGGCTCTGAGGGCTGGGTAGCACCAAAATAAGCCTCTCGCCTTTCACCAACACATTTGAAAATACCTCTAAGGAAAATAACAGGACTCCCCTCCCGAAATAGTAGGGACTCCACAGCCCAAGGCCATCCATCTGATCTACAGGCTTCCCAGCACACTCTAGGAGTTAAGGAAAGACCTGATGCATCCGTAGCCCGCTGCCCTCCTCTCCCCGCTACTCAAAGAAGGCTGAATTGGATGGTGATAAAGCTTTCAGAAGTTCCTTCCACATCTACTCATCATTTGAAGGCTTATGCCTATGGGACAGGAAGGTCCCAAAAAGGAAGAAAGTCGTAACCACACAAATCCCCCAAGATCCAAGAAAGGGACTCCTCCAGAGTTTTCACCTCTTCCTTGGGTGTTACTAAAATTTCCTCCTGACTTCTACCCCAAGTAGCCTCCCATTGTCAACTGCTCTTTCTCACACTCTGGGCTGGGCAGTCAAAAACACCTTCCCTCACTTCCCTGAGTGAGGCACACACACAGGAAGCTTCATCCAAAGAAAACAACAATGTCTTTCCAAGCCAGGGAGCCATTCACAGAGGCCCTCCACGCCTCTGCCTCCCCCTTCCTCCCACTACCGAGATGTGGGTTAGAGCTGCAGGCACCAATGCTCATGACACAGGGGAAATAATGAGATGGCCTAAGAAAGGACTCAATCTAGAGTTGTGTATAAGGGCAAGAATAGTCATAATGCTAAGTACAAAGACCAAAGATGAAAGTATCCAGTTTGAAATAATGTCTTTGGTTCTTCCTTTCTCTCCCCATACCATAGATTTTTGGAGTAACTGGTTGAAGATCTCAAATGTTAGCTTCTCATCTTCACAGAGTAGCATGGTGTCACCCCAAATCCTAAATCCCTAAATCAGATATAGAGAGAAGAAAGAACAAGTCTAACCACCTTCTCCTAGCATTGCTTCTTTTCTTCTTAGTTTAGCACTCCAATTTTTCAACTTTTTGTTCTCTTAAAAAAAAAGTTTTGATGACATTAAAAAATCCATCTCCAGTTTTTCTCCAAAAAGTCTATGCTCTATTTTCTAATGGATAGGCAAACTGTTCATAAAATTTCAGTGCAGGTTGGCTTCCTCAAAAATCAAATTCTGAGATGGTGTATAGTGGCAGGTTTATTAGGAAGCACTCTTAGAACTGACATCAGGAAGGAAAGCCAAGAAGAATGGGGGCGGTGGGGGAAGAAAGATTGAAACCAACCTAGGACAGAGTCTCAAGGAAAGCCTCAGTCATCCCTGGGATGAGCTGGAGTGATCTTTCAGGGTGTCCTGATGTAGGACCAGGATGACAGGTCTTTAAACCCCCACATGGGTCAGTTGTGACTTGCAGGCTACCTCAGCAACCTTAGGCAGGTAGCCCTCTTCAGCAGAGGCAATCCCTTTATGAGACAATCAGTTGAGCTGAGGACTTTCTGCTGGCAGTCCCCACCCCACCCCCGCCACCCCCCCACCCTCAGCTAGAGGGGAATATCCTCTTCTGGCACCATAGCTCATACCACAATTTCTTTCCAGAGTACCTGGGTCCAGACTTCCTTGTCCCCATTCACATCCCTATAAGAACACCACCTTAAATGGTCAAGACTGAGATGGAGAGATTCGTCTGAAATAGGACTAAGCCTGAGGGCTACCATCTGCTCTTTCCAGGAGCTATTCAGAACCTGGAAAATATCACCAGTTAAATTACAGAAGTACTAGTCTCTATACCAATCCTTGATGTGATTTTTTTGGTTTTGTTTTTAATTAATTTTTTTGATTAATGAAGTGCCATTGTTTTACATCTTTGTTAATATTTTTACAGTACAGGATTTCTCCCCTTAGGTGTGATTCCCTGATGTAATGTTAAGCCAAGAGTTAATCTTTCCTCAAGTTTACGTGTCTTTTATACCTATTTCGGGATCTACCAATGGCAGGTTTGGTTTTTTTTTTTTTTAATTTTTGTTTTTTAATGTAAAGTGATGCTAATTCTCATGCTACATGCCTACTTTTTCAGAGTTTTCTCTAGGAATAAGGTTAAACTAACCGGAGAAGAAAACTAACCAGAGAAGAAAAAAGGATTACTCTTGGTGGTTTTTGAAGGTAAGAAGACTATGTCTGATAAGTCAGAAATTACAATCAATTTTCTGGTGGAAAACATTAGGGATGGAATGATGAAGTCACCTGGAAACAAATTTAGGTTGCACTTCCTATGTGAAAAAAAATGATTAAGACTTGAGATTATAAATAACCTCAATGTATTATAGCTATTGAAGACTGAGTTGCTTTAAGTTCATTTATTGAACATTTTATATTGGGACCAGTCCCTTTTGTAGAATGCAACTCCATCCAGGAATAGAAGACAGAATTGGGGGATACATTTTTCCTTCCATTCTCAGAGCAACTGATAATTTCAATACCTTCCACAGACACAGCGTCCACTGCCAATTCTGACTTAGTGAAAAGAAAAAAATAAAGTATACCTATAATCTCCACCAATTTTCTCAGTGGGAATGTGTAACCTGCCCCTATTTCTGGCATAGCTCTGTTCGCTGGGACATACAGAAGTGTGCAATGGAGGAGAAACAGTTTAACTAAAATCATCCCCTGGCTTAGCTCTGAGGCCTAAGTTCTAGCCTGCGGTGGTGATTTCTGGACCAATTCCCATGTCACAATTTCAATGCATTCCAGGATAACAGCGAAGTCGACAAGCTCAGACACTGCAGATAAAACATAGGTTCAGGTTACAGAATAAGGCCAGAAAACTCCAATATTAAAAAATTTAATTAAATGGAAAAATGTCGTTACAGCTAATGCCCAAGAAACAAATCAAAAGCAAGCAAACTAAATCAGAAATGTCTTCAAAAATGATACCTCAGATATGTCCAGGGTCAGCTGAATGGCTTGATATTTTATACTAATGTCAAATAAGAGCTTATTTCAGAATTATGACCCAGAGGCACTGCAAGATCTGGAACAATTAAGGTCCCTTCTCTTTCTAAAATGGTATGAATCTTCCAGAATCCCTCTAAAGAAGCAGAAAATGTGATTAATATTTTCTGAATGATTCTTAAGCACAAAGGTTAAAAAAATAGCTGCTTTCTAATTGATTTTTAGATAACCAAACATTTAATAAACTAACCTTGCAGAGCTTCTGAATTCAAACTACATTTCTAATGGTGGAGCTTATTGGAAATCTAACCACCTGATAAGTGAAATGATATAGCTTATTAGATCGTCCAGTACAGTGGAAGGTTCATTGATCTCAGAATTAGAAGGGTGAATCAGAAATACAGAGCTGCCTCTTGTAAATGTATAACCGTGGACAAGCCACTTAACCTCCGAGACTCAATTTCCTAGGTAATCTCCAAAGTTACTAAATCACCAACATTGAGGAATGCTCTGAATTTTTTACTATCTTTTATTAAATTATGTTTTAATTTAGAGTAATGGAATTTTTGAACTGAAAGAGTGGTCCTGAACCTAATTGCACATCTGTTTCATCCTGAGGAATTTGTCATGGATTGTCTATGCATACAGCAGTTCCTTGGTCCCATCCCAAGGACTTGGATAAAAGGATCATGAACAGGTCCAGCATGTGCCCTTTTGAAGAAGGTGAGTCCAGTGTGCACTTTCCACCACCTCCGTTGGGGATATGAGTAAACATCAAAGTCTTTAGAAGAGCCTAGAAAACCCTACCTAAGGTGGCCCGTCACCTTTCTGAGCCCTCTCCCCTCTCTCGCTGCTCCAGTGCACTGGCCACCTTGCTGTTTCTGCAGGAGACCTAACATTATTGCCAGGAGCTCCTCTCTCTGCCCTTATACTATTCCATCAAAAACTGCATGACTAACCTCCTCATTTCCTTTAGTGTTTGCTCATATGTGATCTACACTATAAGCCCTGTTCAAAATCAACATCCATGTCCCCTCCATTGTCCCCATACCACTCCTGACTCCCCTTAGCCTGCTCTTTCTTATCCCCTTCCAATTTTTTATGTAATTGGCTCATTTATTATTAGTTGTCAGGCATCTTTGCCAACTAGAATATAAGCTCTACAAGAGCAGGAATTTTTTGGTTTCTTATTTACCGATCTCAAATTCCCAGAACAGTACTGAACATAGAGTAAGTGCTTAAATATTTGTTGAATAAGTAAATGAATTTGTTTTCTTCCATTGCTTCTTCTTTTGTCTTTATTTTTTCTTAGCTGTTAGAACTCGAAAGGGTTTTGGAGGATTTTTCTTCTATTGGGTAGAACTTTATGTTCTGTGTTATTACTTCTTAAAGTCTGTGAATGCCTCTGACCTGGTAATCCTCCTTTTTGGTAATATACATGAGGAAAAAGACCAAAGAATAAAATATTAATTTATTCAGAGACATTTGTGCAATCCTATTTACAATAATGAAACTGGAGATAATCCAAATATCAAACACTTTGGTGTTTGAAATGGCTCAACAAGCAACAAAAACGTCAGAATGCCACTGCTTGAATGTGTAGAGATGAAATAGTGTTAGGATAAAAAAAAAAGTAGCATATGGACATTGATAACAACTATGGAAAATGCATTTATTTTGAAGGTTCATAAGTGAATGTAAAGTGATATAAACAAGAAACTGGAGCTCAACAAATTTTTTTCCTGAAAGACTGTTTCAGAGAATGTTAAAGCAATGGAAATGAATAAGCATGTTTCCTAATTTTTTGCCCAAAAAGTTTTAGCTAAATAAGTATATGTTCTTTAATGGGCTTCCATTGATTTTCTTCCTTCAGACAGAAGGTAAAAGATGAAAAACATTAAAGAATGGAGAGAATGAGAGAGAGATATCAAATGCAGACAGATTTACAAAAAAAGGATTTACAGAATCAGAGATGCAAGGGTACAGGGAAGTAAAAGAAGTAAATGATAAAGAGTCACTTACGTGGTAAAACATTCCTACTAAGTGGGTTTACAGATACAGCTCTTTTAAGAGATCAAAAATAGCTGTATTTTTAACTATAGGTACATCACTTCTTGCACTTTTTTTCACAAACCAAATAAAATTTGGGAGCGGCTTTGGTCCACAGGACAGTTTTCTCATACCAGTTGTAGGCTATGCAAATAGACATGGAAAAGATTTGGCCACCATGTGACTTCCCCAGGTCAACAGGGTAGGCACAGAGCCCACTGAGCACTGGCCTCTGAATACATGCCATGCGAAAACTGTCTGCTCTTCCTATTAAAGAGAACACCACAGGGCGGGACTGGATCAGCCCTGGAGACAGAATCTAGAATATTCTTACTACACACATTCAGAAATCTGAATTTAAATACTCAGGCTAGATGAGATAAAACATTCATTTCCAAAAATCTTGTAAAGGCATTTATAAGTCAGGCATAAAAAGATTTCCCAGTGAAATACAAGTCCTACTCCAAAGGAGCTTACCGAGCAAACAGGGACACAAGACTTAAACATAGACATGACAAAGCGCACGTAAATGTCAAGGCATAACAGCAAAAGTGAATGGTACTGTCAGTTTTTATAGCAGGTAGAGCTATGGGGGAAGCTCACTAGAGAAGGAAGCCTGTTTGCTAAACCTTCACCGGGAGGACTTTTCAAGTGAGAACAACAACAAAGGCACATGGGCAGGAACTAATCTTGATGTGTCCAGAGGACAGAGAGCAGATGAATTCATTAGACAGGGTCTCCTGAGATAGGTAGGACTACAAGAAGAGAGAGACAGAGATGGAAGACCCTGAAACTTCTATATGTAGTACAAGTTACTGTAGCTTCTACTGCTTTTAAACCCCATGTGAAAATCTAAACAAATCCACGGTCCTGTAAAACAAAGTTGTTTGCCAAATGATTACAAAAATTTTTTTTAAGACTAGTAAACCGTGTCACTTCATAAATATCTTGACATAGTACTTTTAAGTTTTCTGGGTATTCTAAGTCAGAGTACCTATGACCAATTCATACCAAGTTGACTTAAGATATAATATATAGGGACTTCCCTGGTGGTGCAGCAGGCTAAATCACGGCACTATGAAGCTATCCAGAGCCACTGCAGCACAAGTTTGATACCCGGTCAGGGAGAGACCCCTCTCCTGCCTCACCCGCTGCTCTCCTCAGCAGTGTTTTTCAGTCAATCTGCCTGTTCTGCTCCCCACTCTGTCTCTGGTGAATCCTCTCACCCCTCCACACCTCTGGCCTACACCCCAGCTTGTATGCACAAATAAATAAACCTTTTAAAAAAAGATACAATATCTAAAGCAAAGTACACTTGTTTCTAAATTAGTGGGACATTCTTAAATGCCTCATAGTAATAATTTTAAAAGCTAATGTTTCTAAGCAGGCATTCTTGTGTTTGTATGCACATTCTGCTAGGCATACCATCACTTTTAAAAGATTTCATTATACTCTGTAATGCCTAAGTCATCCATTCATTCATTTAGGCTAAGCAGATAGAATCACGTGTGACTTAATGACATTTTGGTCAATGAGAGATTGCGTAGGTGACGGTGGTCCCAATAAATTCTTCTATAAAGCCTAGGTGTGTAGTAGTCTACATCACCAGTGACATTTGCACAACAACAAAATCACCTAACTATACACTGCTGGGGACACAGGTATGACTGTACTTACTGAGTGGCTACCACGTATCAGACACTGGGAAAAGAGTATCATGCATCAGACTCAGGCTCTGGGGAACAAGATAGAAGCAATATCTTACGTCTGCAGCTTAAAATATTATGGGGGTCAGAAGGACAAATGAGCAATAAAATTCTCTGGAAGTGGTGAAGGTTATGCAGGGATGTAAAATATGTTGATAGGATCAAGAGAGAGTGGGGTAAGGTTATAGATAGAAGTTTTCTCAGAGAAGATGACATTTAAGTTAAGATACTCAGCAAATCTTCTTAGAGGAATATCATTTTCATCCAGCCATGCGCCATCTACACAATGAGCACCGCCGCGCCAGGCACTCTGAGGGGCACAGAGCAGTCAGACCCTCCACACTTGCTCTCAGGCACACAGGCATCCATACCAAAAAGTGTGTTAACACTTGCTTTGAAAAAATAATCTGAGCCCAGAGAGAAAGATCACTGTGGGTGGAAGTGCTGCAGAAGATGTCACTGAGGAGATGGAGAGTGGCTCTTGGAAGAAGGGCCATATTTAAATCAGTGGAAAAGAGAACATCAAAGAGAAAACAATATGAGCCCAGGCCTAAAGGTGGGAACACATCGAATGCATGAAGGACAATAAAGTAAATTATTCAAAAGATGTGTGGTGTGGGGAAGAAAATTGATTATTTTGACTGACAGGGAGGCTATGACCAGGGAACAAAATGCCATATTAAGGAATCTGGCTAAATTCTAGTCAGTACGTGTTACTAGAATTCTTCAACAAGACTGTAGCTCCAGTGTCTTATTTTACTGAGATCAG
Organism: Scalopus aquaticus; assembly: GCA_004024925.1. Lineage (NCBI taxonomy): Eukaryota > Metazoa > Chordata > Mammalia > Eulipotyphla > Talpidae > Scalopus > Scalopus aquaticus. The sequence continues at coordinate 75,647 of PVIJ01007598.1, forward strand.
TCTGGCTGTGTATTCAAGAAGGACTGGTGAAGGATGTCAGGAATGAGAGTCAGAGGAGCTATAATAATCCAGGGATGGGATAATAAGGACTGTTACAGACAAGGTTGTCTCTCCACTGCCTGCCTCTTCCCCCTCCAGTTCATATGTTCAAGTCCTAACTGCCAATGTGACTGGATTGGAGATAGGGCCTCGAAGAGGTAACTAAGGCTAAATAAGGTCTTAAGGATGAGACCCTACCTGAATAGATTTAGTGTCCTTAAAGAAGAAGAAGAAACACCAGAACTCTCTCTCTTCAGACTTACACACAGAGCAAAGGCCACGTGAGGATGCAGGGAGAGGGTGCTGTCTGCAAGCTGAGGTGAGAGGCCTAAGAATCAGACACCAAACCTAGACTTCTAGGCTCCAGAACTATGAGAAAATAAATTTCTGCTATTTAAACCACCAAGTCCATGGTATTTTGTTATGGCAGCTTAAGCAGACTAACACCAGGACATTGAGTAGACAGAATTTATGAACATGGAAAAGAAAGGAAATTCCAGACCTTATGAAGAAGGAATCCCTGGGTTTAGCAGCTGCCTAGGTGAGGTGCCAGGGAGCCAGTGATAGCAAAACTGATTAAAAAAATTTCCAGGGCCTCCCTGGTGGTGCAACAGGTTAAGTGCAGCACTGTGGAGCTGTTGTGGTGGCTGCGGCCTGTGAGTTCGATGCCTGGTGGGGGAGATTCCCACTGCTGGCTGGGGAGATTCCCACATGGCGCAGCAGACCTCTCCTGCCTCACCCGCTGCTCCCCTCAGCAGTGTATTTCAGTAGATTTGTCTGTTCTGCTCCCCACTCTGTCTCTGGTGCATCTTCTCACCACCCCACACCTCTGGCCTAGACCCCAGCGTGTATGCACAAATAATTACATCTTAAAAAAAAAATTTTCCAGCTTAGATATCTAGAACAAAGTTAGTATGGGATGGAGTGTGCTCCCAGGAAAAATAAGTCTTGTTTATAAAAGGGTTCCTTTACCTGGATTTGCACTTTCTGGGACACAGAATCATGAGTCTGGAAACCAGAAATTGTCCACACAACAATAGCACTGCGAATTTACCATGCCCAAAATGCGACTGGAATGTAAGTAACAAAGGGCCATGAAGCTCTTTCATGTTCACTGTTATATTTGTAGAGCTTAGGACTAGGGATAACATGTGTTCAATATCTGTTGAATGAATTATGGGCCTTTATGAAGAGGACCGACAGAAAAGTCAGCCTCCCGGTCCGCCACACCAAGTGCATACACCTCCTTTCTGGTATCCTAATAGTCTCTTTGCTAAAACTTCCCTGGGCTTCCCTACAGTCTGGTCTACACAGGAATATGAGTTTTTTGCTTCCAGATTGCTAAATTCAGTCTCTTGATACTTCTGTTTCAGAATAGCTTTTGAGCCCTGAGATTTTACTTCCTTGCTCGCTAAAGGTGCCTCAAGGCTGCAGCTCAGCCAAAGGGTTCTATATTAGCATCTTCTGTGGCTCTGATGTCTTAATCCTCTCCCTTTGGCTGCAGGGACTGTGAAAGGAGGTGTTCTGGAGGGCTTTTGGCAGAAAGTCTCTTCCTCCTCAGAGTCTGACATTTGCTCAGCAGCGTGGCACTTCCCCTGTTACACCATTAAACATCTCCAAGGCAACAGTAGCTGGGGATATGACTGATTACTTCTTCATACTTCCTATTATGTGGCTTATAATAAATTAAGTCAGACATAGGACACTATGCAGGGTTCTCCACACCAGACCCTGTCAAACTTTAGCACACATCAAAATTACCCTAAAATAGATGGCAGGGCCTGAAAATGTGCATTTCAAATTTGTTGCCAAATGATACTGATGCTTCTGATTCCAGATCACACTTTGAAAACCACTGCTATATGTAAAGTAAGATATTTCCCCACAGCCACCAAAAAACCAACAATATGGGCCCCAAATCCCCCCACTTTGTTTTCTGAAGAACAATATAACCTGTGCTTAAACCTGAATATTTTATAACTCTAAAGAATGTCACAAAGCACTATCATCCAGCTTTGAAAAATTAATCCAAGTCAAGAGAGCTCAGAATTGCCTGTGTAAGAATTGTAAGGTTGTGGGTTTCAAGGATATCCCTCCAAGTCAAGGGACACATAAGGACAAGTTTTCAAGAGATGTCCTCCTTTGTGAGAGATGGAAATTAGGGGTAGGGTTACCTGTAGAAGTAAATTTAATGTTTACATACATACCAGCAGGAAGATACAAATTTCCAGCAGAGCACTGGATTTTTTTTTTCTTAATACATAGTGTTCAAGCCACTAACTTTTAGGGACAATAAATAAAATCCTAGGAAGCAGATTTCTGGGAAGTGGGAGAAGGAAGACAGTATGAATTCAAACTAGTGTAAATAGACTAAGCACATAAAATTATTTTCAGGCACTGGCTGAGTAACTATATTACCACCATTTGGGAGGTGGCTTACTATGTAACCATCTTGTACATGTTTCATCTCTGTATAAAATTCCTGTGTGTACTATGTATTGCTGTGCTTTTCTTCTTTGACCCTTTAGATACAAAATCTTTTAATGTCTCCTTTCTGTTTACCATTAACCTGAACTCCCACCTAGCAAGGCTAAGTAATTACTTGCTTTCTCCTGAGCATGGCATCATTAAACTTTTATAGGTTATAAAAATCCTACACAGCCCTGTAAAAAATGTGTGGCTAAGGCTCTAAGTATTGAAATTCTCACTGCGACCTCAGAGATACAGTTTAGATCCCTCTTAATGAGGGATTTGATTTTTTTAAATCAACAACATAAATATCAGTTTTATAAGGGAAAAAAAATACTCTCTAAATTTTAGAAAGGAAAATGACACATTAGGAGAATTGTCTCCTGTTAAATTAAGAAATCAAGTATTTAAGACTTCCCTTCTCTTAACCTTTGCAAGAGATGAAGCCCAGTCATAAGGGCTATATGTTTATAAGACATTTTAAGCACTAAATTGCAGGCAGATCTATAAGAAATATATTATGGTCCATACACATAATACATGTACAAGTGAGTATAAAACACGTACAACAATAAGTTAGAGGTGCCACATTTCTACAAGTACAGGCACATCTTGCAGATAGTGTGGGTTCAGTTCCAGACCACCTCATTAAATATCGCAATAAAGCAAGTCACACAAATATTTTAATTTCCCAGTACATATAAAATTTATGTTTATACTATATGTTAGTCTTTAAAGAGTGCAAGAGCATTATACCTTAAAAAATATCCAATCCAGGCCTCCCTGGTGGTGCAAGGGGTTAAGTCTCAGCACTATGAAGCTATCCGCAGCCACTGTAGCACAAGTTAGATCCTGGCCAGGGAGCGTCCCACATGGTACAGCAGATGTCTCCTATCTCACCCACTGCTCCCCTCAGCAGTGTACTTGAGTCAAACCGCCTGTTCTGCCCCCCATTCTGTCTCTGGTGAATCCCCTCACCCCCCTGCACCTCTGGCCTACACCCCAGCTCTTGTATGCATAAATAAATAAATCTTGAAAAAAAAGCCAATCCTTAGTTAAATGTGACACAGAGACACAAAGTGAGCATATGCTGTTAGAAAATGGAGCCAATAGACTTGACTTGGTTACTGCAAACCTCAATTTGTAAAAAAAAAAAAAAAAAAAAAAAAAAATCTGCCAAGCACAGTAAAACAAGTTATACCTGTAATCTCCATTCTCAGGAAATGGAGGAAGCAAACTTGAATGTCCCTTCTTAGAACTACAGCTATGGGGGGGAGCTGGGGATGGGGACTAGAAATTCCCCTGGGAATGGTCTGAGCACTTTGTCAGAGCCTATGTACTATAACAAAAAATCATGTGAATAGATGTGTGGGAAAAGAAAATAAGGCACTGTGAGAATAGACAATTCTTCAATAATAAACACAAAAAATGTAGTGCAGTTCTTCCAATATCTTCCAATATCCATTTTTTTAAAAGATTTTTTATTTTATTTATACATACAAGCTGGGGTACAGGCCAGAGGCGTGGGGCAGCGAGAGGGTTCACCAGAGACAGAGTGGGGAGCAGAACAGGCAGATCAGAAGTACACTGCTGAGGGGAGCAGCGGGCGAGGCAGGAGAGGCCTGTCACACCATGTGGGATTCTCCCCAGCTGGGAGTTGAACTCGCGTCGCCGCTGCCGAGAGCTCCACAGCACAGCGCTCAACCGCTGCACCACCTGGGAGGCCCCTATCCATTTTTTTTTATTATGGAAAAGGAATGAAGAGGGAAATAAATACAAGTCCTCCAAGTAGATCTTCCAGTAGAATAGTATTTTAAGATGGCAATCTTTTGTGTAGGATCATAAATAGATATTTGTGGCATAAATTGACTTCTGGCCATAATGAAGAACCAGGGACCAAATTTATACTCCATCCATTAGCAATTAGAAAATAAGATAAAATATATTAAGCAACTATTTTCAGACAATGAAAACAAGCAGTTCAAGACTATACCCAAGAGAAGGAAAACAGAAGAGTTATGTAATATTACCTCAGTTGTCACACATTCCATACCTTGGAACAGAGAAGGAATCCCAGGCAGCAACCAATGGTTTTGCTGATTTGAGATCACAGAGATTACAGTTTGGAGAGGCTTATGTGACTGGAATTAATGGGGCAGTTTTTCAGAAAAACGAAGCTATGTGGACAAGGGAACAATGAAGGGCACTTGAAATTCATCAAAAACTAAGATGTGCACATTAAGGTGAAATTGACACATCAGGAAGAAAGTAATCTTCCTGATGACAAGAAAGACGTAATCTGAACAATTCAGGAGATTACAGAGATCAAGGAGCCATGAAAGTTTTCACCAACCAGAGTAGAATGTCCTTGTTGATCACTCAGGACATTCAATAGAGAACTCAGAGTGTTATACTTTCATAATACTGAAGAATAACAGAGAAAATATGACTCCAGATCTACCTTAAAAGATGTAAAAAAGAGATTTAAAATAATCAAACTCAACCAAACTTAATTGTATGCTCAGAAAATCCAACATTCTTTATTCTATAAGTACAACTAAAGCTAAGTATTCAACAAGTAACACTCAAAATGTCTAGCATACTCATGTGAAAATCTTTATTAATGGAAAATATTTGAGTTTAAAAAAAAAGGTCTAACTTACAATCAAAACTACTAGATATGCAAAATCTTGAAAGACACATCCCTCAAAGCAAAGGAAGTAAAAGACAATATAAACAGATGGGATTATATCAAAATAAAAAGCTTCTGCACAGCAAAAGAGACATTAACCAAAACTAACAGACACCCTACCAACTGGGAAAAGATCTTTGCACACAATACATCTGATAAAGGACTGATAACAAAAATTTACAAAGAACTCACACAACTCAACAAAAAAAAAAGCCAATAACCCAATCAAAAAGTGGGCAGAAGAGCTCAAAAGGCACTTCTCCAAAGAAGAAAAGCAAATGGCCAACAGATACATGAAAAAATGCTCAACATCACTTATAATCAAGGAAATGCAAATCAAAACCACTATGAGATACCACCTCACACCTGTGAGGATGGCACACATTAAAAATGCAGGCAATA